>NW_021035985.1:0-10454 GCF_004153795.1 Camellia sinensis
TGTAGTCAATGTAAAACCCATTGGACATAATCTTGAAATGATTAAGGAATTTAAAAAATAAATTCCTGACTTACTAAAATAAGGGTTAATACAACTAAGTAAAAGTCTTCATTCTGATCATGTATTTATGGTATGAACCATGCAGAAAAATAAGAGGAAAAACTCATATGGTAATAGATTATAGAGCTTAAAAAAAAAAAAAATCATAAAAGATGGTCATAATTGCCTAACAATGACATTTTAATTAACAAATTTCAATTAGTCAATTTCTTTTCTAAATTTGATTTAAAAAGTATTTGAATGGAGGAAAATTCTATTTCATTAACTGCTTTTAGTGCTTCGCAAGGACATTATGAGTGGTTGGTTTGACTGTAAGCGTAATTTCTCACACTCGGTGAATATTACTTTACTTGTATCACTTTTCTCAAACCTCCAAAAAATTAAAGACAGTAGACAAAGAGATTATGAAAATGAAAAACTTTTTTATTGAATAACTAAAAATTACAAAGATTACAAGAAAGATATACAGAGGAAACACTCTTACTCTCACTTATAAGATTCTGCTTCTTTACCCTACTTCTATAAGACGTAGCCACACCCTTTTACAGGGTAAGAGTGGATTTCAACTTCGGAATTGAAATGCATAAAATTAAAAGATAAGATTCTTATAACAAGACAAGGAACTATTTACATTCTGATTTATTGAAACTGTTGGCTACATATTTTGTACAAGCCAATTACAATTCGATGCGTGACAGAATAAGGGTAATACAGGAAGGCTATTCAAGTCTTCGATCCTGATCGTACACGTGGTAGTTAGTATTGGTTATTATGAGATTTGAGAAGTAATGGATCAACAAAGAGATGCAAGGTGCTGTGGCTTCAACGGTTACTCACATTTAAATTCAAATTTAAGAGGGAAGCCTAACTGCAAGTGATAGCATAGTGGAGCTAATTATAAGGCAACAAGATCAGCGATCATAGAGGAACAGTTCGACGGTTAGAAATGAAGTTCGATGGTCATCCTTGAGAAGTATAAATAGCAGAGAAGGCCCACAAAAAGACCCCCAGACTCAGATCCAAAAAATTAGTCTTATTCTACTTATTTTCCTTTTCAGTTTTACATTTCCAGTCTTACATTTCCTGTTCTTTACATTCTTGTACTTTAAATTCTTGCACTGCACTTCGTTCATAGGAGTAGTTTCAAGTAGTAGATTGTTGTTGTAAACCTCTACGAGGCTGAGTTTGGATCATTGTAAGTTTTTCATTTTAATGAAATGCTTCAAATTGTTCTTCATTTAATTGTTATCTTGTTTAATTCTCCTAAATCAAGCCACCATTAAAAGTCCTCTTCATTGAGGTTGAAAGAACTAAAACACAATCGTCTAATAATTGGTTGGCAATTAATTTTCTATAAGGATTGATTGATCCTTGTTGGCACGCTCGTAATTACAAAAATAGCCTTCGAAAGCCAAAAAGCCAACATGTATTTTTGGCATGCCCAGTGGGACTAATTGAAATGGCTAGACGTAGGAGACAAGGAGAAATTGAACGTTTGGAAGAAGGCGTGGAAGGAGAGGTAGAGATACCTAATTGTCACGACCCAAACCCGCCCCTGTAGGTTTAGCACCGTAACCGGCCAGTAATCCGTGGATTACCAAAGGCCTCTAAACAGATTAGCAAATAATAAGGGGTTGCGAAAGCAATAATACAAAATAGACAAGGTCTAATGAGCTGTGATAACATACATAGGATAGAACATTTCAAAAACTTATTTATATATACATAAACATGCTAGTCCAGATATACAATATTTACAAGGTATTTACTGAATGTACTTCCCAAGACCTGACTTTACAAAGCATACACAAAGACTAGCATGAATACAAAAACAGCCATGTAACTAGACTTCGATTGAAACCTCCTCGGGAGGCACAACGGTTGGCTGACAAAAACAGAAACGAAGGCTGTCAACTCTGGCCTTGGTCACACGCCGGCTCACCTACATACATAATATAAACTGTGAGCTAAAGCCCAATGAATAATAACAGAGTAAAGGATTTAATGAATGATGTCCATCACAGAGTTAGAAATCAAGTTCTTATCAGAGACAGATTCATATACATATTCATAATCATTTCCATATTCAGGTTTTGCGTATAATCATACGTGGCACATCCGTTAGCGTTAACAAATCCGATGACCCATAAAGGGACAGCCTTGAAGGCATTCTGATGACTCATGTGCACATAGAAGTTTCTGATAACCTCATAAAGGGACCTAATGACCCATGAAGGGACGCATATCATATGATGCTAAGGATGCCACGAATAACTTTCAGAATCTTGGATAACCATTCATTCATTTCAAACATAGCGTGGCATTTCAGAGAACTAATTACTTCGTATCATAATATTCAGAAAATACTTAACATTAAACATAACTTTACAAAGTTATTACTCACAGATGATTGGTGGCCCTATCTAAATGGTAAGGCGGCCCTTCACTTGTTCTGAGGCGCGTGACCTACATGAACACACATACGAACACACACTTGAAACACACGTTCGAATTGTACATAACTTATGTCGTTCGCTCTTAGTGTGTTTCTAATCCTTAATCCTCATTATGGAGTCTTAAACATGGCTTAGAAATGCCTAGGATGGAATGAGGATGCAGAAATGCGTTGGAAAACATTTCTCAAGATTTGTTGAAAATAAGGTCCACGCTCGAGCGGACATGCAGACAATGAAGCTTCGCTCAAGCGTGAATTTCCTCGCTCGAGCGTACTGTAAACTCATGAAAAAGTGCTGGATGCATGATTTTCACGCTCGACGGGCGCTCGACCAACGCTCGAGCGTGAGACTCAGACCCTCGCTCGAGCGGACTGCAAAACCCACAAACTTCTGGGTATATTCATTTCACGCTCGAGCGTATACTTTCACGCTCGAGCGGAGTGCACGTACTCAGACTTCACGCTCAAGCGTAAAGTCCCACGCTCGAGCGTGGATCAAATTTCTGGAAATTCCAAATTTGATCACCAAGCTCAAATTTGACCTTTGAAGCATCAAACTCACTTTTCTGGGCCCAAAACTTTGGAAAACACTTAATAACTCATAGAACAACATGTTTAAAAGATCATTTCAAGAAATCATGGCCCAAAAGGATATCAATTTTGCACAAACTCGACTTAAATTCAAAATCAATTTATGAACATCACATGCAAGTACATTTTTGAGCTAAGGCTCTTCAAAACATGATCAAATGCAATGTTCAACCCAAAAACATGATCAACTAAGATAATATGACATCGAACATGAGGAATTTCTAAAACGAAGCTTGGATTATGACATGCATGCAAGGATTCTATAGAAAGGCAAACCCAAATGTTATGAATTACACATGCATGTATGTAATGAGCTTCAATTCTCCAATCTTAGCTTAATTGACCACCCAACCTTCTTGAGTTCATTTACTAATGCCCTTAATACAAAGTTTAAGAGTGTAGTTCTCACCTAAGGTTGATTACAAGTGTGATCCTAACTCAAAGCTTCAAATTATCTTCAATCTTCTAGCCAATTCCCCCATTGTGAAGTCAATTCTTGAACTAGGACCCAAATCTCTCAACTCTCCCTCTCTCTCTCTCTCTCTGTCTCTCTCTCTCTGTCTCCCTCTCTGTATGTCCCGCTGATTGGGGATTCTTGAGGTACACAAACTCAAATCGAGCATTCCCTCTTATTCCCCTTGTCGAACCCCCTTATCATTTGTTTATGTCATGAAGCTTGGTGCCGATTGAGGCTTGTTAAACCTTGTTGATTATTATAATCTGTTTTTGCTAGTGTATATGATATTATATATATATATATATATATATTGGTGTGCAACTAGGTCAATTTAGATTTATCTGTGTTTGGTTTGCTTTGTACCTATGAATTATCTCTTTCCTTTCCTCTGCACTTTGAAATTAGCTTCCTTCATGAATGAGCTTTCTGTAGCTAATGGTCTTGATGATAACCTCTGGTTTTCTTGGTTTAATTTGATCTTCTGAACAACAATTAGGAAAAAAATATGAATTGACACTGAAACCTATTAGCAGTGGTATGACTTGCTAGTATAGAATTGTAAAACTAGAGTGCATAAAACAAGGCTTATTCATTATTCTTCATCAATTTTCAATGTCATAGGTTTCTCAGGCGCACATGCCTCCAATGTCATAGGTTTTTTAGTTAGAAGAGAGTTAGTTTTGACCTGTAAGAAGGACAAATTGAATAAACATGTTTTCTGCCACAAACCCAAATTTATATCCAATCAGTGATGACTTATGAAACATAGACATGAACTTGGGACATGAAACAACTAGGCAAGGACACACAGGCTGGGTGGATCCTAAAATCTACACTACATGGCAACAAGTTGGGGTGTGTATGTGTGTGCATGCTATAACAGCAGCCAAGTGTCTAAAATTATTAAAATTACTTTGAAACCATGAGGCAAGACTGCTTGTGGAGTATGCTAACTACTTGATGACACAAAATGGGTCAAATCAAACAATGGGGGTCAGACAGACTAAAATAGTAATCTGTCAATACAGTAAAAAGATTTTTTATTAACTTACCTTGTCCCAGTTCTCTTCAATTTCAATACCTCCACATTTTGAAAAGCTAATGGTACAAGTATTTAACACATCAGATGGAAGACCATTTATAATGTCGACTCTTACTTAGCTGTATAGTATGTTGGGAAGAAAAATGGAATAATGTGAAACTGTGACAGACAACAGAAACTTTGGAACATAATTTAGTGCTGGGATTGCCAATTAAAAGAGCACCATGTAAGCCAAGTAGTTGTTTAGTTTAAAATCTAACATCTGACTTGTCAGTAGAGTGGACATTTTCTATATTTAGTTGAACAATTTCCATAGTTTTTAAAAATTTCTCTGTTTCATTAAGTTCTAGATAATAAAAGATCTAACCTTTAAATCTTACTTTATTCTCTAGTCCAACCTTTGCCAAGCAACCAAACAACCCTTTCCTTTATATTCATATTTTTCAATTATGTTTTTCACCTTTTCCTTTATATTAATTAGATTACTATAGATGCCAACTATAACTTGAACACCCCTTCCAAAGAGGGTAGAAAAAAATACATTGTGAAACTTTTTGATTTTAAAAAATATTATTGATGCTTAGGTTTGATGTGTAACCTTCTGTATTATTTTAAGTTCCCTTTCCAAATACATGCGAGTCAAAGGTCTGAAGAGAAGGCTACTCAGTTTATTGCCAGATTTAAAAGGGCTCGAAATAAATGTAGAGTCATTTTGCCAGAGCCAAAATTTGTAAGATTGGCTCAAAATGGTTTAGAGTTTAGGCTTCGAAAGAAGTTTGACTCAACAGAGTTCAGGGACTTAGTGGAACTAACTTACAAAGTATCTAGATATGAAGCATTACTAGAAGAGGAGCAAGATCGAAATAATGCATCATATAAGACATACTATAAAGATCCTAACTATGAGATTGATACAGTAGAGATTGTAAGGAAAGGGCCTATGATCTGTGAAGCATTAATTCATAAGGATACGACAATTGACCAGCAGTTTAAAAAGAAAGATCTCCACAAGAAGTATTCTTTCGATTTAACTAAGGCAGATGACATTTTTGATCATTTGCTTGCGGCCAACTTCCTTAAGTTACCAAAAAGGGTTAAAATTTTATCTCTTGATGAACTTAAAGGAAAAGTATATTGTAAATGGAATAATTCTTGGTCCCACTCGACTAAAAACTGTGTTGTTTTTCGAGACAGGATCCAAGAACAAATTCGGAAAGGGAGTTTGAAATTTCCAGCCAAAGTTGAAAAGGCCATGGGGATCGACAGTAATCCATTTCTAGAAATTGGAGAGGTGGCAGCCAATGTCATTATGCCAGATTTTCAGAACCTGTCTTTGAAAGAATTGGAAGAAGTCAATGTACAGATGCATGTGGCCAACCAGATAGCAATCAAGAAAGACACTAGAGATCTACCAGCTGTTGGACAAGGTTTCTCACACCAGAGGGAAGACTCTGATGAAGAAGCATTGGATGACGATTCTTTAGAGGCAGCTGTAATGCAAAGGATGTGTCCCAGGTGCAGGCTGAGCTACAAATGGTTGAAAGGGCTTCCAATTGATGAGAAGCAATATTACAAGGATGTGCAGAGGCGTCCTAAACTAACCAATGCTTTCAATAAAAGGCCATATCCATCTGGTGTTAGGCATATCCATCTGGTGTTAGGCATCTGGTGTTAGGTAGCAGCCATTGATGGTTGAACCAGCAGCCAATAGAATGCATTCTAAAGGCAAGAGGCCTTTATATGAGTCTAGGCCACCTAATTATCATAGAATGGAGAGCAGTCATTCTGAGAGGAGACTGGAGAGAGGTTCAGTTTATGGGATCAAAGCCAGAGATTGGCCCCCTAGACCAATCTCACGCAGGACAGAAAGTGGACACCTTCATCAAAAGCCTGAGTTAGGCCCAAAACATGAAGTCAGGACCAAGCAGTGGCCTTCACAGCCACCTTCGAAGATGGATTCGAAGGAAGAAAGAAGCAGTTCAACAGCTGGGTCAGTAGGTTCGTGAGTACCTGGAGTTCTAGACTGGTTTGTGATGCAGAACAAACCTAGGGAAGTGTCTACCCAGAGAGATGTTGTTGGAAACCAAGGTAGGATGGTCAAACCTCCTTTGGTGGCTCTAAATAATTGGGTATTACTTAAACACCCAAAAGCAAAGGAACCAGATATGGTCCTCGTGATTTCTAGATCACAAAGGAGGAAGATTCAGCGTAGGTACACTCAGTACCAGAAGGACTTGAAAGAAAGTGGAGAGAGTTCTTCATTAGTCTAGACAGAAAGAAAGAAGAATCCAAAGTCAGACCATACTCCAAAACTAACTTTACAAGGCAAAACGGTTTGCAGCAGAGAACAGTTGGCCAAAGTTCACTCTGAACTAAAAGTCATAGAGAGGTCTAGTTTAGCAGGATTGGAGAAGGCATTGATGGAGAGTGATAGCAAGACAGAGAAAGAAGTTGGCTTAGGCCAAAAGAAAGTAATGGTTGAGGAAGAAATTTTCGAAGCCTTCATGGCTGAACAAACATTTTTGGTTGAAAAGCCAGTCATGAAAAACCATTCGAAGGAGTTTGTTAGTAATGAAGTGCCAGAATGCAGCATGGAGGATGCTTCTAGAGTAACTGAACAAGATGGCCAAGAGGAGAAACAGACACAGCCAGCCATCCAATTTGGCTCAGTGTCAGTGAATATGGTACACATACTACCGCATGAATTCCAAGCTGGAGATGAGAACCAAGAGGGGCAAGAAATTGACCCAATTCCAGTCTCTAGTGAAGACTTACAAGTGAGTATGGTACATGATGAATCCGGAATGGCTACCCCAATGGAAACTGAATATGAGAGTGAAGAAGATGTGAGCATTAACGTCTCATATCCTTTTGAGTATCCCTCGAATTCTATGACACAGCATGTCAAGCCTTTTTATATCAAGGTCTTTTTCAATGGGATACAATTGAACAGAGTCTTGGTAGATAATGGGGCAGCGGTGAACTTACTACCGAAATCTTCTTTGAAGAAACTACGGAAAAGGAATCCCAGGTTAATCCCAACCAGCACAACCATTGTTGGTATCGCTGGAGACAGACAGATGGCTCAAGGAATTCTACCCATCAACCTGAGTGTGGGAACCAGGGACTGCATGACGACATTCTTCGTTATTAACAGCAATGCTAAGTACAATGCTTTACTTGGTAGAGATTGGATTCACACTAACAAGTGTGTGCCTTCCTGTTTGCATCAGAAAATAATGATGGCCTTAGGTAATTGAGAGACAGAGGAAATTGATGCGGATCCTCAACCCTTCACAGCCTGTGCAGACTTCGCAGAGGCCAAATTGTATATTGAGGGAGTGACATCACTCAGTATACTGAGGAAACCTAATGGCTCAGCCGAAGTGACGGCTGATGAGGAAGTAACACACCTGAAGCACTTCGTCCAGGAGAGTGCTGATGAAGAGATTGTCGTTAAGGATGACAATGATGTATGGTTGTAGGCAAAGAGGTGAAGCACAAGGAGCCAAGTCTTTGGCTCTAATTAAGTTCTCAATATTGGATGTAAAATCAATAGTCTAGAAAGTGCAAGAGCAAGAGAAAGAAGCCATGATAATTGGCTACAAGCAGGAGCAGCAACAGGCCAGAGTTTTGGCCCTTGATAAATACTGTGCATTGGACATTGAAACAAAAGTCCAGGAGATACAGGAAGAAGAAACCTTGTGGACATACTTTGTCTATAAGGAGGAGGGTAAAGATGTTGAATCAAAGAACCTGGGAGCAGAACACAACAAGGAGATTGCTTCGAAGCCAGAAGGAATCAAAGAAGGAGCTTCAGTAAGTTCTCAGATACAAGACCCCTTAGAAGAAATAAATTTAGGGGAAGGTTCTGTACAATAGCCCATTCATATAAGTGCTTGGTTGAATGCTCTTGACAGGAACCAGTTGTTGATTATTTTGAGGAGATATAAAGATTGTTTTGCATGGTCTTATAATGAACTACCAGGATTGGATAGGTCATTAGTACAACATAAGCTCCCTATGAAGCCTAATTTCAAGCCATACAAGCAAAAACCAAGAAGAATGAGTCCAGAAGTGATTGAGAAAGTTAAGGAGGAAATTCTTAGACTACTCAAGGCAGGCTTTATTAGGACAACCAGGTATGTTGAATGGCTATCTAATATTGTGCCTGTAGTTAAGAAGAATGGTAAAATGAAGGTATGCATTGATTTCAATGCAAAGGGTTGCTAGTCATGCCAAAAGCATGGCACAATAAGGCATGTGCCGATAACTGACCTGCATGCAGTAGTAAAACCTTGGCCATTCAGAGGATGATCTTATGCCTATAGTAGATTTGTTGGTAGACAATTCAGCTGGGCATCAAATTTTATCAATGATGGATGGGCACTCTGGTTATAACCAAATCTGCATTGCAGAGGAGAATGTTCACAAAACAGCATTCAGATGTCATAGGAATATTGGCACCTTCGAATGGGTTAAAATGCTATTTGGTCTAAAGAATGCTGAGGCTACATATCAGAGGGCTATGAACACCATCTTTCACGACCTCATTGGAAGGTATTTAGTGTGTTATATTGATGATATTGTAGTTAAATCCCAATCCATGGAGGAGCATCTGTTTCACTTAGAAGCAGCTTTCGAAAGAATGAGAAAGTTCAAGTTGAAACTCAATCCTCTTAAGTGTGCTTTTGGCGTATCATCTGGAAATTTCTTGGGCTATGTAGTACACAAGAAAGGAATACAGATTGACCAGAATAAAGCCAAACCCATCATTAAAGCCAGACCTCCATCAAGTAAGAAGGAATTACAAAAGTTCCTTGGACAGGTTAATTTCCTTCGAAGATTCATTTCTAACACTACAGGGAAAACTAAAGTATTTTCTTCCTTGTTAAGGTTAAGAGATGAAAAGGAATTTGTGTGGATAGCAGAGCATCAAATTGCTTTCGAAGAAATCAAAGCCTACTTGGCCAACCCTTCCGTGCTAATGCCACCAAAGGGTGAAAAGCCCTTGAAGTTATACATAGCTGCAGCAGAGGATTCATTGGGAGCTTTCTTAGCCCAAGACAATGAAGAAGGCAAGGAGCAAGCTGTTTATTACCTTAGTAGGTTTTTAAATTCTTGTGAATGTAAATACTCAGCTGTAGAAAAGCTGTGCCTTGCATTGTATTTTGTTGCAATGAAATTCAGATACTATCTTTTACCTACAACTGTCTTAGTAATTGCAACCACAGATTTGGTTAAGTATATGTTATCTAGACCTATGTTGAGGGAAAGAATTGGCAAATAGATACTAGCCTTATCAGAATTTCATTTAGAATATGTTCCCCAAAAGGCAGTAAAAGGACAAGTTTTAGCTAATTTTTTGGCAAACCATCCATCTCAAACAGAAAGCCAAGAAATAATGGAACTTGGTATGGCTAGTGTTGAGCCAAGGCAAATGTGGTTCGATGGATCAAAAGCCAATGGCCTAACTGGAATTGGTATAGTGATTAAGTCACCACAAGGAGTAGAAACCACACATGGTTTCAGAGTGGATGAAATTACTTGTTCTAATAATCAAGCTGAGTATGTAGCCTTAATAGTGGGACTGGAAATTCTTATTGGATTACAAGTTCATGCAGTCGACATATTTGGAGATTCTCAATTGGTGGTTAACCAAGTAAAAGGAATTTTCAAATGTCAAAAAATAAGAATGTTGCCATACTATGTTGTTGCATTACATCTGCTTTCTCAATTTCAAATAGCAAATGTAACTCATGTCCCAAGATTCTTGAATAATAGAGCTAATGATGTGGCTCATAAAGTTTTGAATTTCAAGAGAAGGGATAATGTTCAAAGGGACATAA
>NW_021035986.1:0-11243 GCF_004153795.1 Camellia sinensis
AAAGGTGACGTGAATAGAGTTTTTGGAACTCCCGCACTATACCACGATAGAGCAATCACGGTCTACAGCCATCACAGCCTGCTCTATGTTAGCCCGTAGTTGAGAAAGAAAAGAAATTTCCAATATCTATCGGGACAGTGGGAGCGCTGTGATACTAATGGATTAACTCCATTAGAGGAAGAATACTAGCTCACATTCTTAGTTGCGTGGGTAGCGAGATGAAAAATTCTTCCGCGTCATCACATGGTGAATGAGAGGGAAACATTCATTGATTGCTTCCGCAAGGTGACTAAAAAACGCGCACTATGGAGATAAAAATTTGCCTAAGGCTCTAGTCCCTATTTTTAGAAAGTGGATCAATGTTGCCCAGTTTAAGGCAAAGTCGTAAGGATTAACCTTTTTTATAATTTGGTTGACTTTCCATTATGACGCAAAACTGTATAAAGTTATGCGTAATTCGGTAGTCATTATTGAGGCATAAGGCTTCTAGAACCGAAAGGTCGCACCATTGAGAAAGTGTAGACCATGAGAGACTTCTCCTGGGGAGTGAGGTTATTTTGCCTTAGGCTATGATTGACATAAGTTCGGAACATGATTTGTGACATTGTGACCCAACTTTCTCGTTGAGAATTGGATAAGTAGATCCGTAGGGGTAACCTTCTCTTTTATGGTGAAAAGTTAGGAGCGCAAAAAGTTTGCTAGTCCAATAATCTTTTACAGCCTAAAATAGTTATCCAAATAGTGGTTCTAGATTTCGTCAAGCCATGATGGAAGCCAAGCGATGATCGATGAAGACCACTGAGGCATGATCAATGGTCCAAAGAAGTTTTCCTTACTTAACATTATGAGCCAGGAATTTATAAGGTTGTCGCCACCTATAGTGGGATCATTCAGTCTTATAATTTTAGATTAGATGGAATAGGGATGTATCTTATTGCTCGAGTGTACGATCCTTAGAGTTTGCTTTTGAGAATTCATGTTTGTCTTCGATGACTTACATAAGGAATATCCTAGAACGATTCTAGATGCAAAATTGCAACCCATTGACTTACCTATCGAAAAGCCAGAGCCTTAGCTATTGAGTGAATCCTCGGATTGTCTTGTGGAGAAACAGAATGACCTATATTCTTGAATCTTTCTTTTTGTGTGGGAGCCTAAAGTACGCTATGTGGGCGTATTCGGCTGATAAGTGTTATCTTTGGTAATGGTTACAACTTGAGTTGTTTAGACATTGATCTTGCACACAGACTGTGGAATAAATGCTTATACTAGTAGTATATTAATTTACTCCTTGTAAGATTCAATGCGCCAGTGGGCGGCATCTGCACTAGTTGGCGCATTAAGACATGAACGCAAATTTGGTCACCAAAAATCTTTAGAGAGGTCTATTGCGGCAAGAAGGTAGTGATCTTAAATTACTTCATGTGATGCGCACATGGTGGATTCGTTGTATATACTTATCGCAAAGAGGTGCTGATAAGGCTTTATTTTGAGCATGATGGGATGTTGACCTCTATTATGGTTTGTGCTCATAATGATTAGACAGATGAATGATGTCAGCAGGCAGATTGGCTCACTCACACGAGCAATCGCCCTTGGAGCTAAGAAGCGAGCAAAGGATGAGATCATAGTTGATTTATTTTTATTTGGAGCCAAGAGAGCTTAAATATCAACACTATGCATGTCGCCTTGGTATCAACCAAGATGAGGTCGGGTTAAGGACCAAACATGGATGTTAGTACCACACTTCTATGTTGTGCCTGTTATGATAGCCAGTAGCGAGATCTCATTTGGCGCCTGCAAGGCGAGCAAATAGAGAATTGCGGTTAGGCCGTAGAAGCGATCTAACTAATATCTGTACGGTGTACGAGTATGACGTCACTTCTTTATGGAAGAGTTACACCATCGTAGCATGTATCATACTTAAATGTGCTTGGCGACCGAGTAATGAGTGAGAGAATGAATCCCTGTTTCCTCACCGTGTGAGTCTTACGTGTCATTATTGCTATGACTTCATTTATTTACCCTTTGTGACTTTTGACTATGTCATAAGGTAGAGGGGTTGATGTTTGCTACTTTGGTTATGTTTTGCCTGCGGTCATGTATAGATTCGGCCTTAAGGGACATCACTGGGAAAGCAGTCAATCCTAAACTAAATGGCATGAGGGGCAATGGAAGATCATCAAGTATTACACACTAATTGTATATCACCTGTCGGCAACTCACATCACTCTGTATGAGAAGACGGATTGAGTGTGAATATATATTGGCAAGAAGTTGAGAGGGTCAAACATGCCTCTTTAAGGGATTAGAGATGTTTTTTTTTTGGACCGGTGTAATTTAGATGAGTCTGGGGTATATGAGACACTATTTCTGTTCTTTTTGGGTTGATGTCTCTATGCGGCTCATTTTGAGTTTCTAGTATAGAGCTCCCACATGCAGGTGTTCTCAGCAGTCGCACGATGCATTGGCTAGTATGAGATTGTTCTTTTTTGGGGAGATTGAGATAGAGAGATGGGCAGTGTCATGCCAACCTCATGTGGCGAGTGGGAGTGTTAGTAAATTGGGCGCCCATGTGGCATGACCCTTTAACCTGACCCTTTTGAACCTTATCCATATAAGTTGATTTGAATTCAAAACTTATTTTGGATAACCATCAAGATATCTATATCTATCTATCAATAGATATGGATAGATGGATAGATTGATATATATGTGGTTTATATATCAGATTATATGGTTAATCTATGAGATACGTATATCAGATATACGTTATGTGGTTTTTACCCATAACCATTTTTCCCATACTCTCTCTCTGACTCTCTCCTAATAAACAACGATCAAGTCATTTTGCACTGTGACTTGTGTGGGTGATACTATTTGTAGTATCACTCCACTGCTAAGGTTCATTGCTCAGATTTTGGAAGCACGTGATTTACCCACAGAGGTTCTTCGCTACAAGGTATGAATTCTGAATTTTTTTCCCGCTGTAATATAATACTTTGATTTACATACCATATATTGGATGATGTTTTTTGTTTAGCTTTTTATAATTGACAATTCTATTTGAACAAAATTCTTTTTTAAATTCTAATTTTATTTACTTTTGTTTAGTGAGGTTTGATTGTTTAGATGCGAATCCATCTTGAGTTGTGCCTGTGTAGAAGAGTTTATGCTGACATTCTGTATCTTAAGCATTTTCTGTTAGCTACTTCACTAACAATGTACGGAAATATCTCTGCCTGCATTCTAAACTTCTAGAAAACATGTTTACCGCTCGAGAGGTGGATGTTGAGCCCGAACGATTGGCCTATATGTTGCACTGCCATTACTCACACCGCTCAATGGATAAAATGTGTTCTCGAGCGGTCTCATAGTTTTGTTTACTATAAAATGCGTTTTTTGTATTTTAAGATTTTAACTCGTCTAAAATTCTCAGACAAGAGAGTTACATGTTTTTTAATTGGACAGTGTCTATATATGGTTTTCTTGATGATTGAGAGTGATTGATAGATCTAAGAACTTCATATTGACATCATCAAGGGTTTGTTTTTATTATTTCATTCACAAAAGAGAGGATGTTTTCCAGTGAATTTGGAAAACTGGGACTGAAATTTTGGTATATTCTAGATGGCTTATCATCGTTGATTCGACATTGGTGTCGTGGATTCAACATTGGGTAAAAACAATTCTGAGTTAAAAATGGTAGTGGAAGAGGTACACATATTCTGTTGAATTAGGCGTGCATTTGCTACGCATGAAGGATTCTCGTGTGTTAATCTTTTTGTTTTCTTAGTGGATTGCTTTGTGACTTGACCCGTGATTTTTTTATCGCAATTAAAAGTGCTCCATTGTGATTTTTTCATGTTAAATTATTGTACAGATTATAGTTAAATGTTGATTAGAATGTTATTCATTATTTTAAATTGAATCAATAATCACAAACCACTATCACGAGTGTTTTTAAAATTTTAACCTTTGTTATAGGCGTTGCTAGTAATATGAATTTGTTTTTGAAGCACAATATTCTTTGAAGGGCATTAGAGGCGCATGCCTACAAAACTGCTTATGTTAAATGCCATAAAGACCCTCAAGGGGTTGGCATTGTTAGAAATTGGGCCACATGTGGCATACACCTTTGTCCATTTTGACCTTATCCATGTAAGTTTGAATTATGAAATTCAAAACTTATATGTATAGCCACTTATGATATCTATATCTATCATATCAACTGATATGGATAGATTGATATAATATGGTTATATATCTGATTATATATTTATCTAATATATTGATATCAGATATACGTTATGTGTTTTTTACCGCATAACCTTTTTCTCAGACTCTCTCTCATAACTCTCTCCATATGAGAACGATCCAGCATATGCACTGTGATTGTGTGGGTGATACTCATATTGTAGTTATCACTCCATGCCGGGTTCGTTGTTTGCATTTTTATGCCGTGATTTACCCACGAGATTCTTCGCTTTAAGTTCTATCACTAAAGGTATTGTCATGCCCTATTTTTAATTACTCGGAAACATTACCAAAGCCTGTAATTTAGGTCCTTTTTTTTTTTAATAATATTCAAATATCTATTACACTTGAGTAATAGAAATACAATATAACATTGTTCTTCTCTCTCTCAATGAATATTACAATGACAACAATACACGTCAATCTCCTACCGTGCTACAAATAAGTAAATACAAATACAAAATCTATTTTCTTAACATTACTATGAAATCTATACAAGAGACTCAAGAACTCAATAAATCTTCAATCAAGTAATCCAAACTTTTTCCTATAAAAAGATAAAACAACATCGGGTTGATCACTATGCCCTAGTAGAGAATCTCATAGTTTCTCAATCACAGCTAACAAACAGATAGAAATGATCCATGCATGGCAGGGTAATACCATATAGCAGAGTGACGTTTAATAATTTCAAAATATCATAAGTAGAGTATCTTTTCAACAAAACTATTTAAACACTTTAAGTAAAACATTCAGCCGTTAAAATCATCCATTAACTTTAGAAAATCATAGATCTTGTGAAACAACCATATTTAAGAAACAATATCAATTTAAAGGTTATTAAACCAATTCCCAAAATATTTCTCATTTAATTTCCATTTTTAATGTTCCTCTTTTTCTTTCATTCTTCCTTCTACTCATTATATTTATTTAGAACTCCATAACTTCAAGTTCAAGTTTCCTTTTTGATTCACTAACAATTCTCCTATACTCCATTCACACTGTTATTTACACTTTCAAATTTCATTTCATGGTAACACAAGGTTAACAGCCCCTTTCTATTTAGTCTCTTATTTATTTTACAAAACAATACAATAATTTACCTTTATTGTCGCAACTAATTCATTAAGTTCACTATCACCAATCCATAATCCAATTACCAGTTCAATTTCTATTCTTTCAATTGATTTCATATCAAATACCAGATCCAATCACAAGTAATCTCCATGAGTCACACGCTTTACCGGTCACAAGCCGGAAGGAATGCAGAACCTCAACATACCACACGCTTTACCGGGCGCTACTTCTGAAGGAAGGCGGAACCTATCTCAAGCGCCACGCTTTGCTGGCTCAAATACAGCGGGAAACGGACCCCAATATAACATCACAATCCATCATTACAATTAGTGGACAATGCCAACACATCTTCCATTATTTTCGTAATACATTAATTCAATATACATCCACCATATATTAAAATGACATTCACATAACAAATGCAAATATGTTCCATGACGTTCTTCATTATCCATTAAACCATTCATTGCTTTGTCACACAAAAATATAACAACACATCCATAGAGGCAAAGATTCATCTTTAAAGTGTTCACAATTCTTGGGTTCAAACTATTTATTTACTTTTCCATATTATTATCAAGTCTTCGAATTCAATTTTTTAAACACATTGATTATCAATTACTACCCACGGTTATAAATTAAATCTCCAACATTTAATTTTCTTTGATATAACTTCTTCATATAACATCGTCATATTTCATAATCTCTCATTTATCATTATTCGCACTCATCTTAACCCAACATAGACTTAATTTCATAAATTTAATGTTGATTGAAGTTTCCTCATTTTCCAAAATAAAACTTCATAACTAGAGTTAAATATAAAGTTGGGCTTTTAGTTTTGAGGTATAAAATCACTTTCTAATTATACAATAAAATTCTTAAATCTTCACTTCACCATCTTATCACAAATTCCGTATCATCTTTCAACCCCCCCTCCCTCGCGGGTACCAACACAACACCACCCAACACAACTCATCTCAAACTCAACATGACCCAACACAACACAACTCAAACTTAACACACCCAACACAACTCAAATCAATACAATTCAACATGATTCAAACACAATTCATCATAGTCCAACACAATTCGGTTCAACATTATTCAACACAACTTAACTAATCAACACTATTCAAGGTGAATTCTTAAACCTTTGTTTCATCATTTCACCCCAAGGCTCATGTCATCCATATCATTAATAAATCATTTCTCCAATCTTCATTTCACATTATAACATAATTTACAATAGCCATAACAAAGGTTCAATCGCTAATTTTTAGCAGAATTTTCAAACACCTCCAAAACCCAATTACACTTGTATTTATATAATTCAACCATCAATTTCATGATTCTACCTTCAATTTGGGCAAAATCATTGTTTATCACCATGAATCGACTTAGGATTTTCAAGAAAATCAAGAATTTCAAGAAAAATTCAAACTTCTTAAACCACTACTCTTTATTCCAATCTTCCCATTGATTAAACACCTAAGGTTCATAATCCACCTTAACCCAACAATTGAACCCACAACACTTCAAACCCTAAACCCCCAAAAATCATGATGTACACTATATGCTCAAAAATGTGGATTTTCTATGTATATACTCGAAATACCACAAATCTATCTATTTATGGAAGCATTGAAAGAGAACTAGGACCCCTATCTCAAGAATCAAGCAAATGAGCAAGGCTTTGATGAGATTCTTCCACAAATCCGAACTTCAATTAGTTGAAAAGTATGATCTTCAAGCCTTCTTCATTTCTTTGTAAGAGATCTTAGCCAATCCTTAGGGAAATTGAAGGTATTTGAGGTCAAAACCCTAGGGTTTTCGGACCTAGGGTGAGAGGGATGAATAAGGAAAAAGAAAAATGCAAAGAATGAGCTAAAAATCACGTTTTTAAGCTCATGAATTCGCGCAGTCCGCTCGAGCGCTGATTTTCCCGCTCGAGTATACCTGCTTTCAGCACAGATTCTAAAACTTCAAACGGGCATAACTCTCTCATCCGGACTCCGTTCTAGGTCGTTCTTGTGTCCAAATTGAAGCCCCAGAAACAAGATTTCCAATGGTTCTAGCCTCACATTCAAATTCAAAGTATGAAAGGAAAAAAGGGCACAAGAGTGAAGGTTGGTCAAAAACTCAAACTCAAACTTGGGGCTTTTTATATAATCTTACCCAAATACCTTGTTAAAGCTTCAATCAAGGTTCCAAACATCATCCCAAGGGTCCTCAATTATAAAATTTAATGTTCACTTGCCAACCCATCAATATCAAGAGTCCAACAACCATACAAGTTTCAAGGTGACGGGCACCACTTTACATCAATCCAATGTGAATGAAAATCTGAGTCATTACAATCTTCCCACCTGTAGACGCGCCCCGAGGGCCTCATGCTACAGCTCGGATGGTTCTTAATCTGATCTCATAATGTGCTATGTGAGATTGATAAATCACCAAAGCGTCCAAATCCGACAAATAGTTTTGGAAAACTGATTTTTTAGAAAGAAGTGCCAAACATGGATTGCTTTGCTAGATACAGAGTCGAGACCTAAATATTTTATTTTGAGGGATTTAGGAAACCCTGACTCGTGCCTAAGGCCACGTGTCCGTCATCACCAAAGTTGTCTCAGCTCGGGAGCTTGGGTACAATGGGGAAGGTCATCTATGAGCACCCCCGCTCGCCCGATCAAAGATCGGCATGTACTAAACATGATATCTTGTTTTTGAAAACACATGCGTTCTTATTCCGGTTAATTAGCTAGAATTACTATGTGATGCGCACTGCATACAAGTATAGACTAGATCGCCTAATTTGGAACAAAACATTGCATATCCGTTTAATTGGAAATGGTTTGAAGTTGGCTACTCGTAAGTAGGCTAAATCGAGGATTTCAATGAATTATTCAAATTCAAGTAATTCAACCTTCACCCACAGGCATTCAAGCAGTTTATATCAACTAAGCAGTTAGCTTCATGGCAAGCATGCTTTTATGGCAATCAATAACACACATGCAGCATGCTAAAGCATAAACACTCACAGTGTACTCTGAGCCAAAACAAAGAACTAGTTAGAAATCATGCATGATCTTAGTTCATGTTTAAAATGGCTAATGCAAAACATGCAAAATGCAACTAGAAATAGGCTCAACTATTCTAAGATGACATATGAGGTGCAACAATTGATACATGTATTCAACTTGGAATTGAAATACAATGCAATTAGTGTGATGCGCCGAGCCCGGTGCATGCAATGTAGATGAATGATGCAAACATGCGAGCATAAGTATGCTAGACAGATGAATGGATGTAAACGTGTTAAACATAAGTATGTTAATTGAAACATGCCCTAAAATTAACCACTGAAAGCATGTAAAAAGAAATGGGGGTTGGAAGACATGCACATACGCACGCACACTTATTACAAAATTCGCCCTCTCGACGGAGGGTCCGAATAAATAATACAAACCAACTAACTAACTAACTACAACTAACCGAATGAATAACTAGCTACAACTAATTATTACAACGCTTAATTAATTAACAAATTAACTAATTCACAAATTAAAGCTAACTAACAAGTAAGCATTAAAATGAGATTGCTAGGTTGCCTCAGCTCTACCTTGAAGAAGGAAGGATGCATGCTCGGTTGCTGTCCCGAAAAACTCTCTGGTTGCTCTCAAGAGGCTCTATCTGCAGGGTGTCCTTGAGAACTTGCTGCTGGAACTTACCAAAAACATGCTGGGGAGTGCATCAGTGGCCTGCCGACCATGGAGAGATGCTGCCGACCACCTGCCGGCCAAAGATGGAACACTGCCGGCCAAGGATGAGGAGGTGCCGACCATCTGTAGGGCACTGCCGGCCACTGATGTGCTGGGAGCTGCAATAGAGCACAAAATAGAGAAAATAGAGGGTCTCCCAAGGGTATGTACGCACTATGCCACCCTATATCACCTCAAAACATCAAGGGAGAGGCATAGTCGGACCCAAGACCATCAATCATGCATCCCGATGCATGATGGCCAAAGATTCAACTTGTGCAAATCAAAATGAAATTAATGCACAAATAAACACATAAAGCCTAGAACTCTATCATGGATAATTAAGAGCATCGGCGATCGAGAATTGAGACACGTCTCATCACTTGAAGTATGAAACGTTCCTTGTTTCTCGTGCTCGGATAACACTTAATCCAAACAACAATGCAATGCAAGGACGACAAACATGCAATATGTTCTAAGTATGCAAAATGCAACTGCATGGCATACTCAATGCTAAGTTGAACATTCAATCATTCAATTTGACTTAAGCATGCAAAATGCAGTGTAATAAACATGCAACAATATGTAATGGAACTAGCACGTGTCAAGATGCAAAGATGGAGCGAGCATACAACAATATGCAAGACAAGCATGCAATAACATGCAAGGATGGTCTTAAACCAATATGGGCAGACCTCAACTATGCCCAAATTAGTGGCCAAAAGGTGCTGAATTGATGGTACAAAATGCTAGACAAACATGCATGCCAATGGGCCCAAGAATTAAGGCATAAAGATGTAACTTTTAAGCACACTTGAGGAGTGAAAAGAATACAAGTATGACAATACTACATGCTTTGAAATGATGTTTAGGAATGATGCCAAATCACACACAACACAAGCATGGCATGCATGAAGCTCAAAAGCTAAGAACTAGCAAAGGGACTTAAGCCATGGCCATACAAAGCAAGCCCCAAAGGGCTAAGGAAACCTAAAACAGTCCCGAGGCAGGCCCAAACAAGACCAAAAACAAGCTCGAAGCTAGCCAACACAAGCTAAAACACAAGGCCAAAAACATGGAGCATGCAAGGCTACAAAAGAGTCAATGCACCACACCTATTGAAACGAAACATGGCATGACTTGGACAGCATAAAACAGAGTTACGTCATGGTATAACAAGACTAAAAATGCACTAATATGATGAGCCAAAGGCTTAGACTTAATGGCATGCACAATGATCCATTCATGAGGCATAAAAAGCCAAGGCTCCCAGGCATTAAAAGCATGTCAAATGCAAGTGTATGACTACATTTCATGGATTGAAATAACATTTAGAATGACGGCAAAGCATGCAAACATCACATGTATGGCATGGTAGGGGCCTCAAAACCCAAGGCTAGCCTAAGGATTTACATTATAGCTATACAAAACACAAGTGATATGGCCATGGCAGCCCAAAACAGTCCTAGAACAGTCCAAAATAAGAACAAAATCATGTTGGAGCAAAGCCAAAATATGCTAGGATGATGAGTCAAAACATCATGCACATAAAGCTAGTAAGCAAGTTTTGTTCTACAAGTATATGGAGCATGCAAAGGATGACCAAACCAGCTGTGGACAGAGTCATGACATGGCAAAACATCACAAAAAACATGCTGAAATAGACTCAACATAAGCTAGGATAACATGCTAAAGCAAGAAGCATATAAAGCCAGTTTATGAGATTTACACTACAAGTGTATTATACATGCATGGAGTGACAAAACCAACCCAAAACAGAATAGATCAAAGGCATGGTAAAACACCACCAAAAACCTACTGAAATGGATTCAACACAAGCTAGGCAAACATGCTACTTTGATGAGCTACAAATGTGATTACACTACACATACAAGATGCATGCAAAAGGTAACCAAACCAGCCATGGAAAGAGCCAAGGCAGGTAGTAAAACTCACAAAAAAGGGCCTGAACCAAGCCTCAAAAGTACAGAGAGGCATGCTCTTTTTGAAGGCTAAAAATGCAAGCAAACAAAAACCAAAAGAGAGGGGGTCACCCCCTCTGATTTGAGGCCTCAAAACCACATGCCTACCACTAAAAATCTATTGGATTTCAGTGGTTAGAAGGCCAAACCAAGGCTAGCTCGAAGG
>NW_021035987.1:0-17475 GCF_004153795.1 Camellia sinensis
TGTCTGTCTCTTCTTCTTTACCTGTCCTGCAGAATTTCTTTTGGTCTGCTACTTCTCTCCCTCAGTCTCCCCTGCAGCCCAGTTCTTCTACTTCAGCTCAGTCTATTTCAGGTCATTCTACTTCAGCTCCTTCAACTCAACCTATTCTAGCCCATCCAGCTCCAGTTCTGTCTGCACCAGCTCTGTCAGAGAGTGTTTGAGTGTAAGAAATCCTTACAGATGTGTTCGTGTGTCGCGTATGGGGGGCGCCGACATGCTTATATACCTTCTGACCCCCATATCCACTCCCAGTCGTCTCTTGACACGTGGCTCTGCTATCCCTTCTGTCAGCATAAACCATGCTATTCACCACCTAACCTCAACTGTCTGACTTCGCAGCTGGAGCTCGGCGGCCGAGCTGCTCTTCCTCGGCCATGTCGTGCTTCATACTCATGCGCCTAGCCGGACAAACACGTGGATGACCGGGCTAGGCGGCATCTCGGCAAAGCCTAGCCCGGGCACCTCCTTTGGTTGGCCTTCCTGCCGGTCAATCAACTACCTCGGCTGACCGCGCCTTTCCGGGCGCCGGTCTCTCAGCCTGTCTGACTTCGCCAATCCTCGGACCGAGCATCCTGGTCTGACCGGTCACTTCCTGGTCGAGCAATTTCTGTACGGTCCGGGGTGACACACACTCGGTCCAAACTCTGCCCGGCCCAAGTTTTGGCAGCCCTTCTCTGGGCGAACAGTGGATCATCCTGGCCAAATGCACTGCTGGGCTCTCAACCTGATCGGTCGATATCTCGGCCCAACTCCAGATCATAAAGCAACCTACAATTCGCATTTTCCTTTGCTTATCATGTTGTGTTTGTTGATGATTTTAGTCGCTTTACTTGGCTTTATCCCTTAGCTTACAAGAGTGAGGTGTATGTCAAATTTACTGAGTTTAAAATGTTTGTTGCAAGACAATTTGGCTATCCTCTTAAAGTTTTGAGATCTGATGGAGGTGGTGAATTTCAAAATTATTCTATGCATAATTTCATGACTACACATGGTATTCTTCATCAGTCTTCTTGTCCTCATACACTAGCACAAAATGGTGTAGCAGAACGTAAACATCTCCATATTACTGAAACTGCCATTGCTTTATTACATCAATCTGCCTTACCACTTACTTACTGGTTTGATACTGTAGCTGCTGCTATTTTTCTGATTAATAGGCTACCTAGTGTGACTCTTTCTAATTGTTCTCCTTTTGAGAAATTGTTTCAAAAGCCACCTGATTATTCCTTGCTTAAAGTTTTTGGTTGTTTGTGTTTTCCATGGCTTCGGCCTTATTCAGCTCATAAATTGTCTCCTAAATCTACTCCTCATGTTTTTTTTGGATATCATCCTGCATTTAAAGGTTATAGGTGTTTGAATCCTCTCACTGGTCATATCATTCTTTCTAGGCATGTTAGATTTGAAGAACATATTTTTCACTTTGCCTCTTCTACATCTGTGTCTGTCTCTTCTTCTTTACCTGTCCTGCAGAATTTCTTTTGGTTTGCTACTTCTCTCCCTCAGTCTCCCCTGCAGCCCAGTTCTTCTACTTCAGCTCAGTCTACTTCAGGTCATTCTGCTTCAGCTCCTTCAACTCAACCTATTCTAGCCCATCCAGCTCCAGTTCTGTCTGCACCAGCTCTGTCTTCTCCTGTTCTGCCTCCCTCTGCTTCAGCTCAATCTGGTTCTGTTTCTCCTACTGGTGCTGCTAGTGCTGCTGCTCTAGTTCAACCTGCTACTGCTGCCGTTTCTCCTGCTGCTGTTGCCGTCCAGCCTATACCACTTGTTCCTTCTATACCTATTACTTCTATTTCTATACCTCTTCCTCTTCATCCTCCTACCCTCAATACTCATTCTATGCAAACCACATAAAAAACTAAGCATCCAACTTTCACTGTTCAGATCACTGATGGGTCCACTGAGCCATTTTCTACTTCATCTGCTCTTGCTTCTCCCATCTGGTTTCAGGCGATGATGGAGGAATATTCTGCCCTTCAACAACAGGGCACTTGGTCTTTGGTCTCCCTTCCTCCTTCTAAACAAGCTATTGGATGCAAATGGGTTTTTAAGATCAAGAAAAATTCAGATGGTACTGTGGCTCGTCACAAAGCTCGCCTTGTGGCTAAAGGTTTTCTTCAACAATATGGAGTTGATTTTCAGGACACCTTCAGTCCTGTTGCTAAGCAACCTACAATTCGCATTTTCCTTTGCTTAGCCGTGCATCATCATTGGCCCATTAAACAATTGGACATCTCCGATGCATTCTTACATGGCAAGCTTGACGAAGAAGTTTATATGGAACAATCCCCCGGCTTTGTTGATCCTTCTTCTTCTTCTTTGGTCTGTAAGCTTCATAAAGCCCTCTATGGCTTGAAACAAGCTCCTCGAGCTTCGTATTCCACTTTTTCCTCCTTTCTTCTTTCTCAAGGTTTTACAAATAGTAAGTGTGATACCTCTTTGTTTGTTCACAAAACCTCTTTCTCTCTTACCTTCCTTTTGATATATGTTGATGATATCTTTCTAACTGGTACCAATGCTACCTACATCCAAACTCTTTTATCTCATATGCATCTTGCCTTTTCCATGAAGGAATTGGGTGACCTCTCTTATTTTCTTGGCATCTCTGTCCAGTCTCACCATAATGGTTTCTTTCTTCATCAACACAAATATGCTTCTGATTTGCTTCTTAAGGCTGGCATGATTGGGTGTAAACCGTGCTCTACACATGTTTCTTCCAAGCCTTCCTTCACTGCTTCTGATTCTTTGCCTTGTCCTAACCCCTTTTTGTATCGCAGTATTGTGGGTGGCCTTCAGTATCTTACTATTACTAGACCTGAGTTGTCCTATGCAGTGAATCAAGCTTGTCAGTTCATGCATTCTCCCACAGTTGGAAATTTTTCTGCTGTCAAAAGAATTTTGTCCTATATTAAAGGATCTTTATCTCATGGTCTTCTCTTCACTCCTAGCTCTTTTCAGCTTCATGCCTACACTGATTCCAATTGGGCTGGCGATCATATTGACAGACGCTCCACCTCCGGCTATTGTATCTTTTTGGGTGATAATCTCATATCTTGGTCTTCTAAGAAACAGCCCACGGTTTCCAGATCATCGACTGAAGCCGAATATCGTTCGCTGGCTAATACCACTGCCGAACTCACTTGGTTTCAAATGTTGCTTCAAGATTTTTCCATTCCTCAATCTTCTATTCCGGTTGTCTGGTGTGGTTGTCAATCTGCCTTTGCTTTGGCTGCCAACCCTGTGTTTCATACCAGGTCTAAGCATATCGAAGTAGACTGCCACTTTGTTCGCGACAAGGTTCAAGCTCATAAATTGCTTCTGCGTCATGTTCCTACTGCCTCACAGCTTGCTGATATTTTTACTAAACCATTATCAACTTCTCGGTTTTCTTTTCTCACTTCCAAACTCAGAGTTGCTTCTACTCCTTTGAGTTTGAGGGGCGCTGATAAAGATATATCATCAGCATCAGCTGCTGTATAGTTGCTGTATGTTAGTTACACTGTATAGTAGTTGTATAAACAGATAACAGAGTTTGTTACTGAGTTTGTTAAGAGGAGTGGTTAGTTTGTTAGTGTATGGTTAGTGTGTGTTTGTTAGTGGTTGGTTAGTGTATGGTTAGTGGTTAGTTAGTGCAGCTGGTTATTTGTATATATATATACTGATGTAATACATACACCTGTTTCTTCCAAGCCTTCCTTCACTGCTTCTGATTCTTTGCCTTGTCCTAACCCCTTTTTGTATCGCAGTATTGTGGGTGGCCTTCAGTATCTTACTATTACTAGACCTGAGTTGTCCTATGCAGTGAATCAAGCTTGTCAGTTCATGCATTCTCCCACAGTTGGAAATTTTTCTGCTGTCAAAAGAATTTTGTCCTATATTAAAGGATCTTTATCTCATGGTCTTCTCTTCACTCCTAGCTCTTTTCAGCTTCATGCCTACACTGATTCCAATTGGGATGGCGATCATATTGACAGACGCTCCACCTCCGGCTATTGTATCTTTTTGGGTGATAATCTCATATCTTGGTCTTCTAAGAAACAGCCCACGGTTTCCAGATCATCGACTGAAGCCGAATATCGTTCACTGGCTAATACCACTGCCGAACTCACTTGGCTTCAAATGTTGCTTCAAGATTTTTCCATTCCTCAATCTTCTATTCCGGTTGTCTGGTGTGATAGTCAATCTGCCCTTGCTTTGGCTACCAACCCTGTGTTTGGTAAGCTTGACGAAAAAGTTTATATGGAACAACCTCCCAGCTTTGTTGATCCTTCTTCTTCTTCTTTGGTCTGTAAGCTTCATAAAGCCATCTATGGCTTGAAACAAGCTCCTCGAGCTTCGTATTCCACTTTTTCCTCCTTTCTTCTTTCTCACGATTTTACAAATAGTAAGTGTGATACCTCTTTGTTTGTTCACAAAACCTCTTTCTCTCTTACCTTCCTTTTGATATATGTTGATGATATCTTTCTAACTGGTACCAATGCTACCTACATCCAAACTCTTTTATCTCATATGCATCTTGCCTTTCCATGAAGGAATTGGGACCCTCTCTATTTTTCTTGGCACTCTGTCCAGTCTCACCATAATGGTTTTCTTTCTCATCCAACACAAATATGCTTCTGATTTGCTTTCTTAAGCCTGGCATATTGTGTAACACCTGCTCATAACATGTTTCTTCCAGCCTTCCTTTCACTTCTTTCGTGATTCTTTCCTTGTCCTAACCCCTTTTTGGTATCGCATCACTTGTGGGTGGCCTCAGTATCTTACACTATTACTAACCCTACGTTGTCCTATGCAGTTAATTCAAGCTTGTCAGTCATGCATTCTCCCACAGTTTGGAAATTTTTCATTGTCCAAAAGAATTCTGCGCATATATTAAAGATCTTTATCTCATTGGTCTTCTCTCAACTCCGTAGCTCTTTTCAGCTTTCATTGCCTGACACTGATTCCAATTTGGCGGCGATCATTTATTGACAACGGCTCCACGACTCCGGCTATTGCCTACTCTTTTGGGTTGATAATCTTCAATCTTGCGTCTTCTAAGAAACAGCCCAGCGTTTTCCGATCATCGAACTGAAGCGAATATCGTTCGCGGCTGAATCACCACTGCCGAACTCACTGGCTCAAATGTTGCTTCCAAGATCTTTTCCATTCCTCAATGCTTCTATTCCGTGTTGTCTGCTTGATAGTCAATCCTGCCCTTACTTTTGCTGCCACCCTGGTTCATACTAAGCTAAAGCATATTCGAAGTAGACTGCCACTTGTTCGCGACAAAAGGTTAAAGCTCATAAATCCTGCCTTCTTGCGTCATTTCCTACTGCCTCACTAGCTTGCTGATATTTTTACTAAACCATATCAACTTCTCGGTTTTCTTTTCTCATTTCCAAACCAGAGTTGGCTTCTGCTCCCTTGAGTTGATGGGGCCTGATAAAATATATCATTCAGCATCAGCTCGTTATATTGCCTGTATGTTAGTTACACGTATAGTATTGTCATAAAAACAGATAACAGATCCTGTACAGAGTTTTGTTAAGAGAGTGGTAGTTTGTTAGTGTATGGTTAGCTGTGTGTTTGTTAGTGGGTAGCGTTAGTGTATGGTTAGTTAGTAGTGCCAGCTGGTTATTGTGTGTATATATATCTTATGTAATACATTTCTTTTAATCAAGATGGATATTGATAAAACTTCTTCACAAATAGTGTTCAAGTCTTGAAGGTCGGTAAAAATAGGTGGGGTTCGACAAATATCATATTATTTAATTATATTAAAAAAAAGCATCGAATAAATCCTAACTTAATAAATTAAAAACAATATATAAATGTGTATATTACTCTAATGTCTTATGCACGTTGATTTAAAAAAGAAAGAAAAATCCACAAGTTCTGATGTATTCATTACCAAGTTACTCATGCATATCTATCACCCCAAATTTCACTCACACGTGATGTCGTATCTGAGCGATAAAAATCACAAGAGGACAAATCCACAAAGACCAGCGGCTATTGTAAAATCTCACTCTCAATTAAATAAAATAGATAAATATAAGAAATAAAACCTGAGCAAATATGTATTCGCATGATATTTATGCGTATCCACATATGTATTTTTTGTAATAGAAAATCACATATTAATCTGTAACCAAGTATCACATAACACTTAATATAACTTAAAATAAACGAATATAAGCCTCACAAAATATAATCTATATATAAATTACAAATATTCCAATGTATATTCATAATATTAAATTTATATAAAAAAAAAACTCTTGAAAAATGTAACTTAAAATTTAAAAACATAATCACAGATTATATAATATCAAAATGGTAACAAGGTACCTCACTTTATTTTATAAAAAAAAAATCCGTAATTCATGTTATTATACATCATAATTACTATGAACAATCATTCTACCCACAATCTCTCGAAGTGAGTTCTGATTCACAGTAAAAACCAAACAAATCCACAAAAGGCACTTGCTGGAAATCTCACTCTCAATAGAGATAAATTAAAATAAAAAAAATATAACCAACAAAATGATCTAATGCTATTCACGTTATTTTTTTTAAAAAAAAAAATCACAGTCATCTATAACTTAAATATCACGTAACTACTTAAATAAATTAATAAACAAAAATATAAACCACAAAATATTATCTATAAATAAATTACAATATATCATGTTCTATCATGTATAAAAAAAAAAAAAAAAAAAAAACTCTCGAATATATGTAACTTAAAAAATTAAAAACATATTATATAGAATAAATATCCAATGTCTATTCATTGCTTTATTAAAAAAAAAGAAAATAAATCCACAAGTCTATTCATATAATTTACTCATACATATCCATCACCCACAATTCATTCAATCAGGATGTCTATCACATTAAATCCAATCAAATCCACCAAACGACAATGCTTTATGTTTATTTATAATTAAATAAAATCTTAAAATTAATCTAACAATAAATCAAAATAGGAATTCACTTTTTCCCCCATGTGGGTGTGTTTTTTTTTCATGTACAACAATAATTGATTACGTTATCTTTTCTTCTATGTTTAAAATATTGTTGTTATTAATTTTCTTTATAAATGAGTTCATTTAGCTGAATAAGTGATATCATATGAGATCAATTTAATAGCATAAAAATAATAATTCTCTTTCTCTGTGCATTAAATTTTATAATTTTATGTATTTTATAATTTTTTTAATCTTTTAATTTTTTGTGCATTAGCTGGAATAAGAGTTGCATTTTGTGATCATTTTCTAAAAATTTTCAGAAAAAAGGTATATTATATGCACATTACCAAATTATTTCCAATTCAAGCAATTAGTCTTCATCCAGACAGGTCATTCAAACAGAGTATGAGAGCCACTTAACAATTAGCCTTATGGCAAGTATCTAAACATGCAAAAATTAACACTCAGCAATATGCTAAAGCAATAAATACCCAAGATCCCGAACGACCCAAAGAGAAAAATCGTTAAAAAAAAATGCATGATATCATAACTAATGAAATATGCCTAATGCAACACCATTACAGTGCTGTGTCAAGCTGTTGAGAGAGATCGGAATCCTAGGGTTCCGTGGAGGTACAGATTTTTAATTTTTCAATTACGGACCCAAACCATGGATTTCAAACAAACCAATCCGAACCTACCTGATTTGGACTGCCGACTGGATCTGCGATTCACGATTTCACGAATTCTTTACTCAGCCCTATTTAAAACATCCTTTTATTGTGACTCCCCTAGTGCCAAACGCAAATCTGCCTTTCCTGCCATCCCCTCGAACGTTGACCATGAACATCCTCATTTCCTGTCCCAACTTTTATGAGGAATTAAAGTCTCCGTTGATCCCTAAACCCTTGCAAGGCCCTTGGACCCCGCATGGTACTACTCCTTTAGATCCATATCAAACATTATCAGTTGGCTCAGCCATATTGCATAACTTTGCTCAAATCATCAACGGGATCCTCGGGTCATCCACATTTGTATCAAATGCTCGGGCCCATTTTTTCCCATACTATATTTCATGCGCATTCAATTAATCATGAGTTCATGATCGACCTTCTTGTTCAAACCGACCTTTGGTCCATCACATCATATTCAAATGGCCTTTAGGCCCCATTTCAAAATATTCAAACAGCCATTTGGCCCATCATCAAACTTAGAACTTTCAAACAGTCTTAGCCTAACTCTCAACATATCAAACGTATCAAACGGCCTCAGGCCAATTCACATCAAACGGCCTATAGGCCCAAATCACGTTTAATTGTTAAAAGCCTTATACCAAACTTAGGCCATATCAAATCACCTCATTCTAGTTCAACATCAACAAATACATGAAACTTATACATCAAAGTAGCATTTAGGAAAAATAACATACCTTGAAAGTCATCCTTTACTAGAATCTACTCACAGTGTCCATCCGATGATTATGCCTCGTGCATTGACCCTACCACATTTCAATAACACATTGGATCATAAACAATTCTCATTCCTTAACACTTGTTTATTTCCTCTTAGGGCTTCTTTCTATTCCTTTAGTTTCATTAACATGTCTCACAATGCATGACCTAGGGGGCTTAAGAAATGAAAGAGAACGGAAAACGAGAATATGATCAACTTCTTCCAAAATAATGTCTCAAACACAAGACAACTCTGCATCAGGAGCCGTTTAAGCTTAATTGCAAATCGAACAATCATAAACCTACAATATGCTATCCTTACGAACTCGGGTGCTATCTATACGCAACATTATACTCATTTTTATAATATTGTACATAGGTTTTTGCAATAAAATACCTTATTTACATCTCATCTGGTAACCTTTCGAGCAAATAAAATACATAGTTTTCGACTACTATACGCATAAACTCTGTTGAGACATAAGGTAAAATTCTTAGTACTAAAAATGCCTACCAGCACTACGACTTGTATATATCTCATAATATAGATTAACAGCCATATCCAATGGGTCATATATGTCATATTGACTTATATAAAGAAACAAACTCCTTGTGCAATCAACTAAGGTGTACTAAATTCTACTATAATCTCAAAAAAAACAATACCTTTCTAAGGGAGCTTTTTTTATTTTACCGACCATGCTCTGAGCGGAGACTTCTTCATCACATCAAATCCAGCGGAAAAGAGGATCCTCAAGATCGATTTCTCGAATTTCCCTCAGAACATTTTGATTTGATGTCTAAAATAACACATCAACAAACAAAGGATTCCAAGAGCTCTGCAAAAATATTATCCAGCACTGTGAAAACTAAAACATCTGTTATTCATCAAAAACATTAACCAGACTAATTTGTAGCCCATGTTCCAAAATCATAGATCCATTTCCATTATCATTCTGCAAACTCTTTTACTCTGTGTCAATATTCTAATAACACACATCACTACGCAACAATGCATCTCTACACCCTTCTTCAAATTGATCAGTCATAGGTGCTATCGGGCATGTTAAATATATCTGACTCTCTACAATTCCATTTGTCAAAATTTTTAAGCAAACAAAATTGACGCTCAAAAATCGAAGCCTTAATCAGAACTTACTGCATTAACGCAATCTGTGCTCCATTCCCGAAAAGACACTGCTCTGCAACTCTGATTTCTTTCATGGTTTAAACATGTTAACATCTATAGGCCTGATCTACATCTAAGTGTCTACATAATTCCTAAATTAAGGTACAAACCTTAATTTAAAATATCCCAATTGGTGAAACATTGCCATATACCACATACTTGTGACTTCTAATTATTGTCATCTCATTTAAGCGACAGATATTAAATTTTCATTTTTTCTATAAACTAATACAGTATTTATCCATTTTTTTCAGAAATCTACATTAAACCAAACCTTGATTCAATTCGGGTACTCAGAGGGTGTTCTTAAATTTTATTCTATAACTCTCATCAACTATAATCGCTTACCATTCCCGAAACACTTCCTATAATACTAATTTATTACATTTGTAGTCCATAAGCTTTATCCAAAACTACACCAAGGCCTTTTAGGGCTCACAATCCACAAACTCTTACCAAAATTTTGTGCCCATTCCATCTTCGCCTTTACCTCTAGAGTGATCTTGATTATTTAAGACCTTCACATTTTTAGCAAATTACTCCATTTATATTTAGACGGTTTATGGGTGGTCTGAGATATAGTTCCTCACATTCATATATGTTATACTATATATTGATGAGATTATATTAGAGATTAAACTAATCAAAAAAAAACACTCTCTCCGAACTTTAAGGTATTAATTCAATTTGTAGACTTTAGATTTAAAATTGTTAAATACAAATCTGAAAAATATACATTTTATTTAGTATTATTTTAATCGAATATCAATTATATAAAAAATTTTTACTCACTCAGGAATTTGAATAAATTTTCATTCATCTTATCATATCCGGATTAATAATAACTTGGTCAAAATTTTTCAAGGTATACTGAACAGGAACCTTGATACAGGTCTTATAAATATTTAATTCCTAAAACTAAATCCACATCCTTATAGCAGAAATTAAATAGATATATTTCTTACTTTCAGTGTGTTAAAAACTAAATATATTTGATAATTTTCCAACACACATGTTAACTATATAAATCTTCACATTATATTAGCAGCAACTCCCCCAAAATAATATTTCCACAGGCTATTACTAATCCCCAATATATTAATTAAGCACGTTTAAATTAAGCTAATCCCCTCAAGTCAAAAGTCACATCATATAATTCTTCCCACCCCCTTTTTACAGAAAAGTTTGCGGCTCTCATACAAATCCAAACTTAATTTTACCCTACTTTGTACCAGAAACAACGACAATCTTTCTTATTAGGGATAGTTCGTTATTTAGTACTAAGCTCTCATTTTCATTCGATACATATATCATTCCATTTGTAGCGTCACTTCACAATAGCTTAGTTCTTTCGATTTTACACTTCACCATTTTATTGTGATGCGACTTTGTTATTCTCAATTGGTATTCACTCTGTTGTCCTGATCCGTTACTAGGTCCAATATCCTCTCCAAGTATAATTCACTAGTATTATTCATACAAAGCTGTGTGCTTTTCCTCCCACGTGGATATGATTGCTCATCGATCAGGTGATAACAGATATCCGATATATTTTTTTTTCAAACTGCCCTCAACATCGATACGTTTACTGGAAAATACAACTGCCCACGCTCATTGTATATGATACTTATAGGAGTCTACAGCAGACTCTTATAATTCGCATCCGTGTCTTTCTATTACTTAGTCCTTTTTTTTACAGAATTTATGAAAACTCGGTATTGTGTTATAGATTTCTTTTTTATACAAGAATTGCCCTAATGTAATGGGAATGCAGGTTGTATTTCATAATGTTCCTTTCTTCACTCAGAAATTTCCAATTGGACCAGTTTCAGTTATAGTAAATTCACCACAAATTAATTTACCTATTGGTCACACAAGACACTACTTAATACATTGAGGGCATTTACTTCTAAGCATCCGAACATCCCGCCATAATTTTTGCCAGCTTTTGTGCTGTTATTGAGCACTTTTGTTGGATAGATTCTTAATCTTTCCTTCAGAAATCGATCTTTGTATACATTTTCATAATGACCACAGTAAAGCTTGATCTTCTCCAATCTTTTTGGTCCAACAATGCATTATGGCGACCATCCTTACACTATTATTGACAAATAAAAACCAAAGCTTTCATTTGGGTTGCAAATAATTGATGTTTGGTTATGTGTGGAAAACTTGTTAGTTATGTATGTCATATATTCAAGCAAAGTAGGCTAAATTATTTTCTCCAAATCATCTTTTAATTTTTTGTGCATTAGCTGAAAAGACGTTGCATTTTTTTTGTGATATTTTAAAAATTTTCTTTAGAAAAAAGTGGTATATTAATCATGCACATTACATCAAATTATGTCCAATTCAAGCAATTAGTCCCTTCATCTCAACAGGCATTCAAACAAGTATAATGCACATTAAAAACAATTAGCCTTATGGACAGAGATGTATGCTAAACATGGCAAGAATTACACTCAATGGCAATATGCTAAGCAATAAAGGTACCCAAATTCCCGAGGCGACCCAAAAGAGAGAAAATCGGTAAAAAAAAATGCATGATTCTAACTAATGAAATATGCCTAATGCAACACATACAATATGCAATTAGAAGTCCAGCTACTAGTATAGCATATGAATCAATTTGATAGCATGCAGTTTTAAACACATTTTCAATAGTTTTTTAAACGGAAATGCTTGTTAAATGATGAGCCGAACCTTATGTATGTAAACAATGGATGAAAATGGGAAATGCATAAAAGAAACATGATGTTCTAAGCTATCTAACAAAAGTGAGAAATAAAAAGGAAAAAAGACGTTATGGATTGGAAAACATACACATTATTACAATTTGGCCATCGCACAAGAGGGTTCGAATTGAATGTCCTAGCTAATTACTACGAATTGAAACTAACTATTACAAACAAATGAAGTAAATTAATTATGCTAGCTATTATTGCCCAAAACCACAAATTTAACTAACTACTTTAGTTAATAATTAAGTACAACACAAAACTAACTAGCTATTCTAACTAATCTAACTAATTAGTTACAAGTCCGCTACTCTAAGTACAACATACTATAATTACAACATCATTTAAAAATCTCGAGAATTGAGGGATGGCTCGATGTATGGATAGTGGATTTCTACCTGATAATACTCTCTGTATTTGCTACCGAATGCCTCTGTTGCACAATTAAAAAATTACATTGTTTTTTCCACTTCAACCTCTACTTTGCTCTTGCTGGAAAACGAATACTGCCTAGTTGAAAAAGATGGCGGCAACCATCATAGTGGCCTGCCGCCTAGTAAAGTGAGCATGCGGCCACTAATGTTGTTCTTTCCTGCTGCAACAGAGAACAAATAACAAGCACAAATGGACGACATGATCTCAAGAGTGCATTATTGGTTCCACCATGTTCTCTCCTTATCATCAACATAATTGCTACAAGTAGTGGTAGGACTCTGATTCACGCGTTACAATTGGTACAAACTTAAGATATTTGCGTAGTTGATCTTATTGAATCATGGGATACAAATTTCAATAACTGCACGCCAATAGGAAGATCTGAACGTCCTCTATATCATGAGATTGATCAAGGGAAGATGACATTGTACTCTTGAGATCCGATTTTAACATAGCATCACAGATCACGGGGCTTGCGATGGAAACAGTAGACTCAAGAACATCATTGGGTCAAGACTTAACGGTTACGATTTGAAGTCCAAACCTTCTTTTTATTGACTTGCCTTTTACATTTATTCTCATCGATTCTTAGATACCTCTTAATTAATGTCTCACTTTTCCAGTTCAGTTGTATCATTTTAGTCCAGTATATGAGAAGATTAAATCGACTAATGGAGATGAGAGATTCAAACAGAGCAGAAGGGCTGTTTTGGCATGGCAGAGAGATCGTTCATTGCCGTTGGTAATGAACTCTGAAGCGATTAAACATTAAGTACATATCAGTCACATATTATCGGTCAATCTTTAAGCTTAAACAAATAATTGTTTGAAATAGTTACTTCTGCGAGAGCAAAGGAAAGAAGCCAAGAAGTGAAGAGGTCAGGTGCTCAAGAGATGATATAGAGGTGATCACAAGTATGGAAAGCTTAATTAAAATGCCCTATCAACTCAAATAGGGTTTGGTGTCTTATGCCTAAAACACCAACCTTATGAGGGCCATTACATACAAGCATACTGATACAAAGCTAAATTGAAATTAAACATCTCAAGAACAGTTCTAAATTAGACTATAAAATAGTCGCTGGAATTGATGTAGAAAAAATATGCCTAAAATTAAAGATGCAAGCTAAATTATTATCCGCGAGTGTTACTATAGGGTCTGAAGTTTAAAGTAGCATAAGAGCTGGGGTGACTACAGGCCCTCACATTTTTTGAGACATTACAAAACATTCGCTTTTTTTGGCTCTGAAAAAACGTCTTAAATATATTTGAGTGTAAAAAGCCTATCAATAAAAGTTGGACTTTGTAACGCTCCTCGATAAATAACCCATAATCATACCAATTCAGCATCACATTATATTTAAGAACAAGGACATAATTCTATTTCAATTCGATATTTTCAGTGTACACAAGTTATTACATGTTGGATTTACAAAGTAAATGTCCTACGGGCTTTACAACTATTCACAAAGTCAACACCTTGATCTCAGGGTACAAAAGGGAAGAGAGACACACAAACACAAAATGAGCCGATTCGGCCTTATAGATTTACATGAATACACAAGTAAGAAATTAATCCAAACGAGCAGATCTGTTCACATTCACCCATTCCATTTACCCGATTAATGGCCCAGGTATCTTCAGGAAACACAAGTTTTGAGCCATGAGACATATTGATAACACTTAGTATCCACATTGAATTAGACATAAAGATAGATAGATACACAACATAATAAGAGAGGGTTTAGGAGTGGCTAACAACGCCTGAGAGGTTAGGCTTCTTAAGAGGTTAACTTTAACTTGATAAGATAAATGGATAAGCGGATCTGCCTCTCTGATTTAGCAACCCTAACAAATAACTCACTTTCTCAATGGCCTAATATCTGTGTGAAATGTTCTTCAAATAATTCTCAGTTCCAATAGAGTATAGCTCTCCAAACTATTGATTTAGGAAGGTGTTGTAACACATGTTTACATGATTTCTCCTGTGTGTTTGCAAGGAGTACGAAATAGGTGTCAGATACAGAGGATTTTAGATGTCAAGTATTTTTCAAGAATTGAGTTTTTGGTATTAACTTTTTTTATTGTACACACGATAATACCAGTCGCGATTGAGGTCCTTAGGAATTTAGATTGCTTCTATGAGAACACTAATAGGCCCTCTACATTCAGGTTTTTACAGATTTGAATAGATCTTGTAATAGGAATTTGCTGGACCTGCTTGTGGTGGGACAGGCTGATCTCTCTCTATTTTTCCTCGTCTCTCACTCACTGTCACCATATTGAATGTTAACTTTAGCTGTGTTGTTGCTAGATTACCGAGACATACAAAGAATACTAAGACTTCCCTCATGACTCTCCTTCCATAACCTTCAAAATTACACGCGTCCAGCAATTTCTGCCCTATACAAATATCTTCTGACCTGAGAGGACTATTTTCTTAAATACAAGGACCAACCCTCTGGTTTCGGTTACAAAAAATTCCAAAACTCAAATTCCTTTTGAAAATCTCTCTCTATCCTCTATCCTATCTATGCAGACACACCACACATTAAACCCAACACTTCCTATCAATATTGGAGCTCTGCTTTGCTTGAGATATTGAGTCCAAATTTTCAGCATTGAGAGTGAGGAATTGTGGGTTTGCCTAAACAAAGCAGTTAACCTTACTTCAAGAGATATAACTTTGAGCATCCTCTACACTACTTTTCTTTTTTATCTTTTTCTGCTATTTTTTGAAATTATTTTTCAATTGTTTTTATGGGCTAAAAAACTTGTGGTTCTAAGGCATTAAAGGTAGAAGGGTTGATCATCCTTCTTTGAACTTACTGTCTTAGGCCTTTTGCCCTTGTGTTTTCATCTTTCATCAACTTTTTTGAGCTTTTTACCATTCATTTTTAAGAGGTTTTCAAAAGAGCTAAAAATCATTTGTTTTGAAGTCTCAAAATTGGAGGGGCTTAGCTCCCCTCCTTATGCTTGTTTTACTCAGCTTGTATTCTCCATTATTTTAGCTTGCACTTTAGCTTTTTTTACCATCCAATTCCAGCACATTTTAGTCTGAATTTAAGGGACCTGTTTTTGAACGATTGTTTATTATTTAAGCTTTGTATAGTATCTGCTGTGTAGTGTAAAGGCCGCTCACTAGGTTTGGTGTTCTTAGGCATTAGACACCAAACCTATTGAGTTCGATTACAATTTATTTCAAGCTTTCCATACTTGTGATCACCTCTAATCATCTCTGCAACCTCTTTCATTTCTTGCTTTTTCCTTTGCTGAGAGTAGTTTCAAAAACCAAATTATTTGTTTAAGCTTAAATATAGATTGTTGTACTTAATGGTGTTAATCTCTTCAGAGGTTCATTACCAACGGCATGACATCTCTCTCATGCCCCAAAACGCCATTTGGTTGAACTTCTCTCATTAGTGGGATTTAATATTCAATTATTGGGACCTAAAATGACTAATGAATGGAAAGGTAATTTAAAAGAGGTATTAAAAATTGGAATAAAATGAGCAAGATAATTAAAGGTTTGGAGTTCAATATCGAACGTTAATTGAACCAATGAGTTCTTTGAGTTCGTATTCATACATTGTAGTGAATGTAAAACGGTTCAAGAGTCAATGTCAACCTCTTCCCGTTGGTCATCTCATGATAAAGAGGAGGTTCATGAGTCTTTTTTGTGCATGTATTGAAATTGATGATCCCTTGTTCATAAGTCCAACACGCAATGAATTTGTGCCAATTGGTGAACTTGTGAATCGAGCCTACCACTACTTTGAGTGTTTGATGTTAAGGAGAGACGGAGTGGAACAAACATCCCTTGAGAATGCTCTATTTGTGCTTTATTTGTTCGTCTGTTGCAGCAGGAAAGAACCAATGTAGTGGCCGCATGCCACTTTTACTAGGCGGCAGGCCATAACTTATGGGTTTGCCGGCCACTTTTTTCAACTAGGCAGTATAGTTTTCCAGCAAAGCAAGTAGAGGTTTGAAGTGAAAAAAACAATGTAATTTTTAAATTGTGCAACAGAGGCATTTCGGTAGCAAAAAAAAAAAAAAAAACAAGAGGGGAAAGGGGGTTAATTATCAGTAGAAATTCCACATCCATACATGAGCCATCCCTCAATTCTCGGAAGATCTTGTAAATGATGTGTGTCTATTAGTATGTGTACTAGAGTAGCGGACTTGTAACTAATTAGTTAAGACTATTAGTATAGAATAGCTAGTTGTTTTGTGTTGTACTTAATTAATTAAACTAAAGTATTTAGTTAATTTGTGGGTTGTTTGCAAAATTAAGCTAGCATAATTAAATTACTCATTTTGTTTGTAATAGTTAGTTAATTCGTAGTAATAGCTAGGACAATTCATTTCGAACCCTCTTGTGCGATGGCCAAATTGTTAATAATGTGATATTGTTCTTTCCGATCCAACGTCTTTTCTTCCTTTTATTTACTCACTTTTGTTAGATAGCTTAGAACATTCTATGTTTCTTTTTAGCCATTTTCCCATGTTTGCATCCATTGTTTTACATACATTTAAGGTTCGGCTCATCATTTTAACAAGCATATTCCGCTTTAAAACTTATTTGAAAATGTGTTTAAAACTGCATGCTATTCAAATTTGATTCATTGCTGATACTAGTAGCTGGAACTTCTAATTGCATATTGTAT
>NW_021035992.1:0-11723 GCF_004153795.1 Camellia sinensis
ATGCACACTCATATATCTTACCTAAGCCCTCGGATTCATGGTAATCTCTTTACAGGAGTGGTTAAGCTAGATATAAATAAATATTATTTGTTTTGAGAGCCTTGGTTTTGCACGTATCACATTCATCACTTACTTGCGCCACACTACATCTCTAGCTTCGTAGATAAGCACGTCCTCGAAAAACTTAACCACCTACTAAGGCTCTCTAAAGTCTCGTCAGCACAGTGGGCAGAGTATGTAAATACGGGGTCTTACATAACCCCATTTCTTAGCGTTCTAGTGTAACAACCCTCTAAACGGTTTCGATAGATTCATTCGAATCACCTGATACGGATCCCTCACTGCAGGCGAGTTGGCAGATATGTAGAAGAGACTCTGAATGACGTGATTTTATATTACCGTACCATTTTCTTTGCGCGAGATAATCACGGTTACGCACATACGAACTACCAATTAAAATCCGAATCACTATACCGGATTTCTCACACCATTCTGCACAGGGTAGAGCTAGATTGATTATGAGCGTTATAAGAGACGTCTAAGTTGAAGAACATGAGGGATTTAAAAAATATAAAACCCTGAAATCTCAGACTAGCGGCGAGCGACTGCAATTTGAGGACAAGCGAATTGACTATGAATATCACATGTTCGTTTATCAGAGAAAAATATCCAGAGCCTATTTTTATACTTGCTGATTTTGATCTCTCCTGCAATGAGATTACGGCTTCATGACATTAAATGTCTTCACATCTCGGGTTCCGATACCCATTGGCTTAATGTTCTTTTAACTACTGCGTAATATTAGAGGCCATCGATCGGGGTGGTCCGATACTTGATAACCGATTGCTGTTTATATGACGTCCGTGTAATTAATGTTGTGATTTTTATGGTATAAACTTGGATTAGAGTATAGGTATTAAATTAGGTCTTAGATATGGAGATACAATTGCATAAGCTCATTTGACTTTATTTACCCATAATTTGCCAACGCTTCTAGAGTGCACGACCACCTCTTCTGACCCTCTCTGTGATCTCGACTTGCACAGTGGCAGATCATAATGACATAACTACAAATCAAACATTCTCTTCTTCATCTGGGTGCGTCGTTTTTCCGCAGGCACAAGACCCGACCATTCTCTTAGGCGAGTGGAGGGAGCTAGAAGAGTTTAGTTCAACATGTGTTTCAATTGTGACAGTTTTGGCTAGATTTGCTTGAGAAGATTGAAAGTGTGTGATTTTAATTTGAACCTCTTTAGACTTGCCATTCAGGAACCTAGGTATGAATCTTCATCCTTTTGAACTTGTGTTTAAAGTTAGATGTCAATGCATGGTTCATGTCCAAATTGTAGAGCTAAGTCATGGAATTGCGTCATTAATGGTGAAATTTGAAGCCCAATCTTTGCTGCATGGTAAGTATTGTTGGATTTTTGTAGTTGTTTTCATGGCAAAAATGTTCATCATTGTTCATCTATGGTGTCTTGAGTGAGTCCATGATTTTCATCTCCATGTTTTTGGAGCAAGAAGGAGATTGGGCATATTTTAGATCATAACAAATATCGAAGCTTTGAAATGTTTTGCAATCCATGCCACTGTATTGCATGTTCTTATTCTTGATCGAAAATATTACGGTTTAAATTGAGTTGAATGGTAACACCCGTTTGGGCTTTTTGAATTTCTTAAAATTAACGAGCTTTGAGAACATGTTTATTACTATGTGTATTATAAATGCTTTCCAGAAAATGGGCCCACAAGAGGCATTGCGTTTTTGATGACTGTTTGTAGCTTGGTTTTGACCTGGACCTCGAATCTGGGATGTCCAGATCTTTCAGCGGCTCCACTCCACAGCTGCAGGAAGGGGAGGAAGATAGGGGGGAGGACGTGCCGACCTCGAGGTGGTAAAATCGAGCTCATCCAGGCATCACTTGCACTGTTTTATCAGTCCGCTCTGATGCGGAGGAATTGAGGCGCTCGAGCGGAGTCATATCTCAGGATGCTCGACTGGGACGTCGAGCGGTGGATTTCAACGCCCCATCCAGTACTTTTACAGTATCTGCTCGAGCGGGAAAGTTACGCATCGAGCGGTACCTTTGTTTCCTGGTACGCTCGAGCGGGAAACCTGAGCTCAGAGCGGGACTCGTTTTCCTGAAAATTTCCTGAAAATGTTTTCTAAGGATATTTTGCATCCACATCCCAATCCTATAGGCATTCTTAGCCTACGTTTATTAGACATTTAGATGAGGATATGCGTTTGTAGAACACACCAAGGCAAATTAGGGATTAAGTTATGAATATTTCCCAACTGTGTAGTTAGTGTGTGTTCACAATCGCGTGTGAACTGTGTAGGGTTGGCAACTGGGAGAACACGCTCTAGCATACTGTAGCCCGAATCTGTGATAATCAATTGTGTAAAGAATATGTTCAACCTGAATATCTTTTGATATTGAAACTGAAACTGTTTACTGAACTGATATTTTACTGAATGAATGTATGTCCCTTTATTCTGAACTGTAACTGCTGGCATCCTTAGTAACCGGGTACTGTTTTACTGTACGTTTACTGTTACTGTTCCAGGAGATCTCTGTCAGTTCCCTCGTGGATACCACTACTGTTTACTGACTTGGATGGCCATCATTACTGTTCGGTCTTTAAGACCTACTGTCACTGTATACTGTCTAATGGATGTACCACATATGACTGTTACTTAACTGAACGAACTGAAATACTGATTGAATGAACTGTTTTCAATTACTGTATAGGACCATTCATTCTAAACCCTTTACCGCTTATTGTTATACATTAGGAACACTGCTTTAGCCTCACTGTTTATAGTATAAAATCGTAGGTCTCAGTCCCACCAGACTTCGGTGAGCTAGGACGTGGGTGTAGAGCTCACAGTTTTGTCAAGACCAGCCTTTGTGCCTCACTGCGAGGTGCATCGCGAGTTCCTGTCTATGGCTTGTGTTTTGATGTAATTTGTGTTTTGTTTTCCCCCGTCCTGTCCCATACTGTTTGGATTACTGTATAGCACTGGTCTGTTGCTAACTGTTAGCTGTTATCAAGGGATTAGGTCCTTCGATCTTGTGGGTGAACTTGTAAATTTTGTTATTAGACTGCTACTGTTTTGTGTATGTATTGAATGGCCATGAAAAAATCTTTTGGCAACAGACTGTCAAGCGTCAATGAGACCACTAATTATACTTACTGTACTTGGCTTCCGCCAGGACCTGTACTCGTTTTACTGTATTACTAGTTAAGCAGGCTTCGCGTAACTCGGATTACAGCCAGTTACGTGCTAAAATCCCATAGGGCCGGAGGTTTGGGTCGTTGATACTTTTCTATCATCACCACCATAGCACCAAACACTACACTTCCATTCCAGCATGCTGGAGGTCTTTCCTCAGAGGCTAGGAGGCAGTTTTCTTAGTCCAAGAGGGACAGCAAAGGATTGGTCTTAAGGTGATTGATTTCCCCCCTCTTCTAGCTCTATTTTTGCAAGTTTCTTTCAGCCCTCTTTGCTTGCGGTTGAGCTCCCAGCAACCAAAACTTGAAAGTGGCATTTTTTTGAGCTCTATTCTGATCAATCTTTCATTAAGGGTATTAACCCTGTTTGGGACCCCAATTTTTGCGACTGCTTACCATTACCCCTTTGTATTGCCATTAATCTTGCATAGTATTTTTGGACCCTATGTGTAATCTGTTATCGGAGCATTGATAAAACTGTAGATAGGCATTTTGTAGCCCTTCTGTTTCGGGACCCTCCATCGTGCCACTGTGTCATGTATACCACCTCTTTGGTCCCCATTTTTGCATGATTTATTAGCCTAATTGGTGTCTCTGTTGTTGGACTTGTGGTCCGACTGGAAAAATTGGCCTTCTATTTTGAGCCCCCTCTTCATGTTCATATAAGGGTTCTACTGCTGGTTTGAGTAACCTACTATCCCTTTGTATACTTTATGTGAAGCTCCTTTTTTGCCTTAATCTTGCCATAGTATTCTGAGCATACTTGTATACTGTTTTGGGCTTGGTCCATCAACTGAACAGACATCTATATTTTTGGCCCCTCTTCAATATTGAAGAAGGCCCCTTCTCTGTTGGGGCCAGACATTGTGTAGAGTTGCCGTCAATACCCCTCTTCTTGGCCCCATTTTGTATGCTAATCTAGCCTCATTTGTGTTCCATGTTTGGTCATGCTTTTAAACTGTCAAACATTGACTTGTTTTGGGGCTGCCTAGCTTCTGTCTTCATACTTCATGTTCAATATATACATGCATATGCTTTGTAAGCCTGTAAGCCATTTCATTGTACTAGTTTAGCCATTATCGGGAGAAATTCACATGCACGGCGTGTCATGTCACACTTGTTTCGGGCTGTCTTGCCCCTCATTTTGCTAACTAGCGATTTTGCATGTTGCAATATCATATTTCCTGTCTTTTGCCATGTCTCTAGAAGTGGCTTTTGCGTGCCTGAGGGTCAGTCCTTGGTTTGCGTGCAGCGCTTGCACGGCATTCGAGTTGTCTTGTTTTCACTGGTGGCCTCCTATGTGAGTGTGGCTTGAGGTCTCTCATGTTGGTACAGCCCCATATTTGCATTTGATGCTCGGTTGTGGTATTACCTCATGCCGCTTGTATGCCATTTTCTATAACATTGTGATATTAGGTTGTATCTTAGTTACATTTCCATGCATGTTCACCGCATATTGCATCGTGTTTCGGAAGATAAGAGTTAGCCCGCGGGCACGGGAAACGAGGTGCCATTTCGTACTCCGAGTGACGGAACGTGTCTCAATTCCCCAGTCACCGACTACTTCCGGATTGTCTATGATTGGAGTTAGGTTTAGTTATGTTTTTTCAATGTGCATTCATCCTATATTAGAATTGTGCAATCGACCTACCTTACATCGGCCACGTCATGCATTTCGAGATGCGCTGTATTGGTGGCACGCAGGATCGAGGCATGCGATACATTTGTGAAAATACATTTTGTTTATGCCCCTTTTCCTGCCTCTGTAGCCTTACAAATCAAAGAATCAGCGGTCTTCCGAGGCTTGGCACACATTTCAAGAACATGGTGCTACAACAAGAGGCTATGGTGAGGCATCGTTCCCATCGGAATTTTCGCACAACTGGCATACCCGTGGCAATGCATCATTCATCCCTCGGAATGGAATTCAAAAGGCAAGTCCCTGGTCTTGCATTAGCCAGTTTATTTATTTCTTAGTTAATTTGATAATTAATTTAGGTAATTTGGTACACTATATGTTTGGACTGGGTAATATCTTATTTAGGACTGTACTATTCCTTTTATTCGGGACTGTATATTTATTTCGGACCCTGCTGCGCGAGGGCATAACAACTGTAATAAGTGCTGGTGTGTGCGTTGTCAATGGTCTTCCAGACCCCACTCTTTTCTCCCTTTTATTTAATCCGCTTATGATGGTTAGATTAGGCATATTCACTTAGCATATACCAGTATGACAGGCATGTTTCGATTCAATCATGCTGTATTGCATGCACCGGGCTCAGCGCATCATGCTAACTGCATTGTATTTTTCAATTCCTAAGTTGAATACATGGTTAGCCTGTAGCATTTCATATGCCACATGTTTTAGAATAGCTTGAGCCTGCTATAGTCTGCATTTTGCATGTGTTGGCATTAGGCATTTCTGTTATAATAGGATTCAATGCATGGATTTCTGATGAGTTTCTGTTTGCTTGGAGTACTACCGGTGAAGCTTTTATGCTTTAGCATCCTTGCATGCGTGTGAGTGACTGCCATGTCAATTAAGCATGCTTACCATATAGGCTAATTGCTTACTTGTGATATATACCTGGCCTCAGAATGCCTGTGGGTTGAGGTTTGGGTGTTAGTTGGATTGGAACAATTCACAAATGTTTGTTGTTAACCCACTAGATAGTGGCAAAACCATCCTTTTCTACAGCCTCCCGAGGGTGGCAAAAATCTCATTTTAAGCCTTACTGCGAGTAGAAACCATCCTTTAAAAAACCAAACATGAAGTGTTTTGCTTCCAATCAGGCCGACCCAGTCATACTTGTATGCTGTGCGCATCACATAGTAAATCTAGGCTAATAACCGGAATAAGTACACACAATTTTTCAAAACTAGATATGTCGACAGGTGTAGAGAAGGCCGATCTTTGATCGGGCGAGGGGTGCTGCACGAAGGTGACCATATCCCAATCGTACAACCAAGTTCCCGAGCCGAGGCAACTTTGGTGATGGGACGGATACGTGATCCTTTCGAAGAGCAAACGAGTCAGGGTTTCCTAAATTTCCCAAGACTAAAATATTTAGGTGGCGACTTCTTGTATCTGGCAAAGCCAGCTTCCATGTTTGCACTTCTTTCCAAAAAATCTTTTTCTCAAAACGATTTGCTAGATTTGGACTCTTTTGCGTTCAGAACTTTACAGAAACCGTGACAATTTTTAGAGTCCTGAGAACTGTAGTGACCCAAATGACAACAGAACGGGACCCACCCTCTACCGGGGCGTTCGGGGACGTCTACCCATGGTTGAAAGAGACAACAGGGCAGAATTGAAAGTGCATCCGATCAGACAAATGGTGGGTAATACATTGGGGACCACCGTTGATGAGTAATTGTCCAGGCAGGCCAAGGTATTACCGGATCAATCAAAAAAGTACTAGTTAGAAGATCTCCTCAAAAAATGCGAGTTGCCGAGAGGATGAACCGTACTATTGTGGAAAGAACAAAGGTGTTTGCTTTCAACAGGCTAAATTGCCAAGATCCTTTTGGGGTGAGGCATTGCAGACAGCGGTTGACGGCATCAAATTGTCTCCTTTCTATCCTTTGAATGGTTGATGATTTCCAGAAAGAGTTTGGACCGGCAAGATGTGTTCTTATGAGCACTTTGAGAGTGTTTGGTTGCCGGAGCCTTTTGTTCACATTCCAAAAGATGAAGGTCCAAGCTTGATAACAAGCAAGACAATGTATTTTTCTTGGCCTATGGGGCGGTAGATGAATTTGGTTATATGATTGTTGGGATCCGGTCGATGCAAGCAAGTCATATCGAAGCCGTGATGTTGTGTTTCTCTGAAAACAAACCAATTGAACGACTTTCGGCAACAAGGATCCAACCGTAAGCCAAAAACAATAGTAATCTCATTGACATGGATCACATTCTCTCTCTCTCATTTCAGTAGTTGACAGATGAAAATGGAGGCACATTGCAGCCTTCCTTATGAAGATATAGAGGAGACTCGTGCTAATTTATAATGAAGTTGGCCAGAAATTAACGAAGAGCATTCACTCAAGAACCACCCACCACAACTTGAGTGAGGAATCTACAAGGGACCGACTAACCTTCAAGGAAAGTTATCCTCCTAATGGAATTTGTGTTTTGATTTCTGATCAAGAGGAGCCTGAGAGCTACAAGAAAGCAATTGAGCATGTTAAGAAAAGTGATCTGGAAAAAGGGCCATGAACGAGGAGTGAATTCTTATGCTTGAAAACCAGACTTATGATTTAAGGTGAAAGTTGCCTAAAGGGAGCAAAAATTTGTGAAAAATAAGTGGGTTTTCAAATTGAAAGAATGATGGGCAAAGATCTGACGGTAACAAGCACGTCTTGTTGTGAAAAGGTTTTGAGGCAAAAGAAAGGTATATGATTCTTAGATAAGTATTTCTTCGCCAGTTGTAGAAGAAATGTCTTGCTCATTCGGCGTTGTACTTGCATAGCTGCAAGTAATGAACTTGAAAGTTTGAGCAACTTGATGATGAAGACCGCATTCTTCAATGGTGACCTTGAAGAAGAAATTTACATGGAGCAACGGAAGGTTTTGTAGAGAAAAGGAAAGAAGAAATTTTGTTTGCAACATGAAGAAAAGTTTGTATAAGTCTCAAGCCAATCCCCGCGGCAAAATGGTACACAAAAATTTGAACTCTTCATGATGAATAATGGTTTTTTTTAAAACCACTCGAACCTATGTGTGTGTTTGGAAAAAATTTCGGCGTCGATGGGCAAATTTATTATTCTTTTTGCTTTATGTATTGGCATGTTAATTGGATTGTGGGTCAAGATTCTACCATGATAAACAGGTTGAAATTGGAGTTAAACAAGTCTTTTGCTATGAAAGATTTGGGGCCGGCAAAGCAAATCCTTGGTATGAAAATTGTTCGTGATCGCAAAGAGGGGCTGATTTGGTTGTCTCAAGAAAGCTGCATTGAGAAAGTTCTTGAGAGGTTCAACATGAATAAAGCAAAGCCGGTTGGTTGTCCACTTGCGGGTCACTTCAAACTTAGTTCAAATCAATGTCCTACAAGTGAGAAAGACAAAGAAGAGATGTTGAAAGTTCCTTATGCTTCAGCAGTTGGTTCTTTGATGTACGCCATGGTTTGTACAAGGCCGGATATTGCTCACGCCGTTGGTGTGGTGAGTCGTTTTCTCTCTAATCCGGGTAAAGAACATTGGGCAACAGTAAAATGGATTCTAATGTATCTTCGAGGGACTTCGAAGGTGTGTTTGTGTTTTGGGGATAGTAAGCCGATGCTTGATGGGTTCACAGATTCTAGGAAATCTACTTCGGGGTATTTGATGACTTTTGCAGGGGGAGCTGTGGCATGGCAATATAAATTACAAAAATGTGTTGCTCTCTCAACTACCGAAGCTGAATTTATTGCTATTACAGAAGCTTGCAAAGAAGAGTTATGGTTGAAGAAATTTTTGCAAGAGTTGGGTTTGAAGCAAGAAAAGTATGTGCTTTATTGTGATAGTTAAAGTGCTATTCACTTGAGTAAGAATTCTACTTTTCATTCGAGATCGAAACACATTGATGTGAGATACCATTGGATTCGTGATGTGTTAGATTCGAAGTTATTAAACTCGAAAAGGTTTACACAGATGATAATATTTCAGATATGTTGACAAAGACTTTGTCGAGGGACAAACATTTAAAGTGTCGAACTTTGGCGGGTATGGTTGATGTCTCTACCTAAATCGGTAGGGGGAGAATTGTTGGGCATACCTCCTTATTGGAGTGTGGGACCCAATTGGTTTGTTAAAGAATTTTAATTTGGCTTTGTTTAGGTATAATATATTTTTATATATTATATTTGAGGAGACCCAATCCAATTTGGAAACAATTAGGGTTTGATTACAAAATCCTAAATTCACAATATATATTGTTTTGTGTGTGCCGCAGGTGAGAGGCAGTGGCTGAATTATATTTGTTTGGATGCTTTTATTCTTGGGTATATACATTCAAGTTGGTGCACTAGTTTTGCATGTAACAAGTTGGTGCATCTTTGTTTGGGTGCTTTGGTGAAGCTGATTTGGGTTGTTATTTTGGATCTTCTTCACCTCTGGTTCTGAAGATTTTGGTTCATCTATTTGGTAAGGTTATTTGTGATTATTTGGAATTCACCTAAGGGTGGTTTTGTGAGACCATTCGTGTCTCGTTTGTAATCGTTTGGAAACTTATTTGGTTGATAGTGGAATCGGATTTTGATCCCGTGGACGTACCTCACATTGAGGGAACCACGTAAAAATTCTTGTGTTGTTTTTTATTTAATTTTTCCGCATTAGTTTTTATTCCCATTGATTGATTTACTTGTGGAGAATCACATATTTTTCCTAACAACATCTATTTTTCTCAGTCTCATGATTTATTGACAAACTGACAAAAAATAATAATAAATAAGATTTAAGAATGAAGAAAATATTAAAAAAGAATAAAAACTACGAGAACCAGCAATATTAAAAGAATTACCAAGTAACCATAATCAAAGTATAAAACCATCACAGATAAATTTGCAACAGGTTATATGTCATACAATTAAGGAGAAAAGGAAATTGGGATAAAAGCAACTATATATATATCAAATATTATCTTCAAACAAAAAAATATTGGGAAAACAAAACAAAATATTAAAAAGCTAATTAAAAATTAAGACTATAAATTCTGATTGCAAAAAATATTGGAGAAAAAATGATCTCAATGAAAACTGAGGCAGAGAGAGAGAGAGATCCGTTTTTCTCAATATCAATCATTGAGATGAAAAAGTTATGAAATTCGTTCCCATGATTTCTTGACAAACAGATAATGTAATAGACAAAGAAAACTAAATAAATAATAAATTGATTAATAGAAAAGTAAATAGTTTAATAAAATTAATCAAAGAATAAAGAAAATATTAAAAACTAATTGAAACATAAGAATAAGAACGATGAAAATCAAGCAATATTAATATAATTAACAAGTAACCAAATTATAAAAGCATCATTGATAAATTTTAATACTATCATCAATTTAAACAGAAAAAATTGGAAAAGCAGAATAAAATAAGAAAAAGCTAATTAGAAACTAAAACAATAATTCTGATTGCAAAAAATCTTAGAGAAAAACTTGATCTCAATGGAGACTAAGAGAGAGAGACATCCATTTTTCTCAATCTCAAACATTGAGATCAAGAAGCTATGAAATTTGTTTTCATGATTTCTTGACAAACAAACAAAAAATAATAATAAATAATATTTTAAAAAAAATAATCAAAGAATAAAGAAAATATTAAAAAAGAATAAAAACTACAAGAACTAAGCAATATTAAAAGAATTACCAAGTAACCATAATCAAAGTATAAAACCATCACAGATAAATTTGCGACAGCTTATATGTCATACAATTAAGGAGAAAAGGAAATTGGGATAAAAGCACCAATATATATATATATATATCAAATACAATCTTCAAACGAAAAAAAATTGGGAAAACAAAACAAAATATTAAAAAGCTAACTAGAAATTAAGACTAAAATTCTGATTGCAAAAAATTATGGAGAAAAACTTGATCTCAATGGAGAGAGAGAGAGAGAGAGAGGGGTCCGTTTTTCTTAGTCTCAAGCATTGAGATCAAAAAAATTATGAAATTTGCTCTCTTGATATGACAAACAGATAATGGAATAGACAAAGAAAAATAAATAAATAATATATTTACTAATAGAAAACTAAATAGTTTAAGAAAAATAATCAAAGAATAAAGAAAATATTTAAAAATAATTGAAACATAAGAATAAGAACTATGAAAGAGTATTGATAGAGACTCCCTCCAAGTACCACCCCCACAACCCCACACACACATGGCGGTGGTGATTGTAGGAAAAGGAAAAAAAAAATAAAAGAAAAAGTAGTCAATCAAAAAAGAGAGGGGGTCAAAGGGGGTGAGGGGAAAGGGGGTCGTAAACATTTTTGAAATTCTTATTGCAAAAAATCTTAGAGAAAAACTTGATCTCAATGGAGACTAAGAGAGAGGGGTTCATTTTTTTTTTTTAAATCTCAAGCATTGAGATCAAAAAGCCATGAAATTTGTTCTCATGATTTCTTGACAAATGGATAATGGAATAGGCAGAGAAAAATAAATAAATAGTATAATTATTAATAGAAAACTAAATAATTTAATAAATTAATCAAACAATAAAAAAAATATTAAAAAATAATTGAAACATAAGAATAACAACTATGAAAATCAAGCAATATTCAAATAATTAAGAAGTAACTGTAGACGCGCCCGCGGAGGGGGCCTCATGCTACTACAGTTCGGACTCGCGATTTTGTCGTCGCGGTTCTTAATCTGAACCAAAGAGTCCAAATCTGGCAAATCATTTTGAGAAACAGATTTTTGAAAAAGTAGTACCAAACATGGACTGCTTTGCCAGATACAGAGTCGCCACCTAAATATTTTAAAATGGGGGAAT
>NW_021036001.1:0-12115 GCF_004153795.1 Camellia sinensis
TTAAATTAAAAAGGAAATTGAATAGAAAAGGAAATGAATAAAAATAGAAGTTTAATAAAATAGAAATGGAAACTGCAGAAAATTAAACTGGAAGTTTCATTCAAGAAACCACTACACCGTAACGATCTATTTGGAAATTAAATAAAAAGGAAATTGAAGAGAAAGGAAATAGATAAAAATGGAAGTTAATAAAATAAAAATGGAAGTTTGGCATAAAATTAAAAATGGAAAGGTCATTCACGAAAGCACTTATACATTAACGATCTATTTGGAAATTAATAAAAACGAAATTTAATACAAAAAGGAAATTTAATAAAAATGGAAGTGGAATAAAAAATAAAAATGAAAAGTTGCATAAATTAAAAATGGAAGTTCATTCAAGAAAACCACTACACCTTAATGAATCTATTTGGAAACTAAAATAAAAAAGGAAATTCAATAGAAAAGGAAATTGAATAAAAATGGAAGTTGAATAAAAACAAAAACAAAAGTTGCATAAAATTAAAAATGGAAGTCTATTCAAGAAACCACTATACCTTAACGAGCTATTTGGAAATAAATTAAAAAAAGGAAAATTGAATAAAAATAAAAATGGAATTTGCATAAAATTAAAAATGAAAGTTCATTCAAAAAACCACTACACCTTAACATCTATTAGGAAATTAAATAAAATGGAAATTCAATAGAAAAAGAAATTGAATAAAATGGAAGTTCATTCAAGAAACCACTATACATAGTGATCTATTTGGAAATTCAATAAAAAAAGGAAATTGAATTGAAAAGGAAATTGTAATAAAAAATGGAAGTTGAATAAAAAACAAAAAAGGAAGTTGCATAAAATTAAAAAAGGAAGTTCACTCATGAAACCACTACACCATAAGACCTATTTTGAAATTAAATAAAAAGGAAATTCAATAGAAAAGAAAATTGAATAAAAATGGAAGTTGAATAAAAATAAAAATGAAGTTCATTCAAAAAAACCACTGTCATTAACGATCTATTTGGAAATACAATTAAAAAAGAAATTGGAATAAAAAGGGAAATTGATTAAAAATGGAAGTTGAATAAAAATAAAAATGGAAGCTGCGAAAAATTAAACGTGGAAGCTCATTCAAGAAACCACTATACCTTAACGATCTATATGGAAATTAAATAAAAAAAGGAAATTTAATAGAAAGGAAATTGAATAAAAATGAAGTAGAATAAAAAACAGAAATGGAAACTGCATCAAATAAACATGGAAGTTCATTCAAGAAACCACTATATCTTAACGATCTATTTGGAAATTAAAAACAAAAAAGGAAATTGAATAAAAAAGAAATTGAATAAAAATAGAAGTTAATAAAAATAAATGGAAACTGCAGAAAATTAAACGTGGAAGTTCATTCAAGAAACCACTAACCTTAACGATCTATTTGGAAATTAAATAAAAAAGGAAATTGAATAGAAAAGGAAACTAAATAAAAATGGAAGTTGCATAAAATTAAAAATGGAAGTTTATTCAAGAAACCACAACACCTTAATTGATCTATTTGGAATTAAATAAAACAGGAAATTCAATAGAAAAGAAATTGAATAAAAATGGAACTTGAATAAAAATAAAAATGGAAGTTACACAAAATTAAAAATGGAAGGTCATTCACAAATGCACTATTACATTAACGATCTATTTGGAAATTAAATAAAAAAAGAAATTTAATAGGAGAGGAAATTGAATAAAAATGGAAGTGGAATAAAAATATAAATGAAAGTTGCATAAAATTAAAAATCGAAGTCCATTCAAGAAACCACTATACCTTAACGATCTATTTAGAAATTAAATAAAAAAAAGGAAATTGAATAGAAAAGGAAATTGATTAAAAATGGAAGTTGAATAAAAATAAAAATTGAAGTTGCATAAATTAAAAATGAAGGTCATTCACGAAAGCACTATACATTAACGATCTATTTGGAAATTAAAATAAAAAAGAAAATTTAATACAAAAGGAAATTGAAATAAAATTGGAAGTGGAATGAAAATAAAAATGAAAGTTGCATAAAATTAAAATGGAAGTTCATTCAAGAAACCACTACACCTTAATGATCTATTTGGAAACTAAATAAAAAAGGAAATTCAATAGAAAAGGAAATTGAATAAAAATGGAAGTTGAATAAAAACAAAAACAAAAGTTGCATAAAATTAAAATTGAAGTCTATTCAAGAAAACCACTATACCTTAACGAGCTATTTGCGAAATTAAAAAAAAAAGGAAATATGTAATATAAAAATAAAATGGAAATTGCATAAAATTAAAAATGAAAGTTCATTCAAAAAACCACTACACCTTAACGATCTATTTAGGAAATTAAATAAAATAGGAAATTCAATAGAAAAAGAAATTGAATAAAAATGGAAGTTCATTCAAGAAACCACTATACATTAGTGATCTATTTGGAAATTCAATAAAAAAAGGAAATTGAATTGAAAAGGAAATTGAATAAAAATGGAAGTTGAATAAAAACAAAAAAGGAAGTTGCATAAAATTAAAAATGGAAGTTCACCATGAAACCACTACACCATAACGACTATTTGGAAATTAAATAAAAAAGGAAATTCAATAGAAAAAGAAATTGAATAAAAATGGAAGTTGAATAAAAATAAAAATGGAAGTTCATTCAAAAAAACCACTGTACATTAACATCTATTTGGAAATACAATTAAAAAAAGGAAATTGAATAAAAAGGGAAATTGATTAAAAATGGAAGTTGAATAAAAATAAAAATGGAAGCTTGCGAAAAATAAACGTGGAAGCTCATTCAAGAAACCACATACCTTAACGATCTATATGGAAATAAATAAAAAAGGAAATTTAATAGAAAGGAAATTGAATAAAAATGGAAGTAGAATAAAAATCAGAAATGGAAACTGCATCAAATTAAACATGAAGTTCATTCAAGAAACCACTATACCTTAACGATCTATTTGGAAATTAAACAAAAAAGGAAATTGAATAAAAAAGAAATTGAATAAAAATAGAAGTTTAATAAAAATAGAAGGGAAACTGCAGAAAATTAAACGTGGAAGTTCATTCAAGAAACCACTACACCTTAACGATCTATTTGGAAATTAAATAAAAAGGAAATTGAATAGAAAAGGAAACTAAATAAAAATGGAAGTTGCATAAAATTAAAAATGGAAGTTTATTCAAGAAACCACAACACCTTAATGATCTATTTGGAATTAAATAAAACAGGAAATTCAATAGAAAAAGAAAATTGAATAAAAATTGAACTTGTAATAAAAATAAAAATGGAAGTTACACAAAATTAAAAATGGAAGGTCATTCACCAAAGGCACTATACATTAACGATCTATTTGGAAATTAAATAAAAAAAAGAATTTAATAGGAGAGGAAATTGAATAAAAATGGAAGTGGAATAAAAATATAAATGAAAGTTGCATAAAATTAAAAATCGAAAGATCCATTCAAGAAACCACTATACCTTAACGATCTATTTTAGAAATTAAATAAAAAAAAGGAAATTGAATAGAAAAAGAAATTGATTAAAAATGGAAGTTGAATAAAAATAAAAATTGAAGTTGCATAAAATTAAAAATGGAAGGTCATTCACGAAAGCACTATACATTAACGATCTATTTGGAAATTAAATAAAAAAAGAAAATTTAATACAAAAGGAAATTGAATAAAATGGAAGTGGAATGAAAATAAAAATGAAAGTTGCATAAAATTAAAAATGGAAGTTCATTCAAGAAACCACTACACTTAATGATCTATTTGGAAACTAAATAAAAAAGGAAATTCAATAGAAAAGGAAATTGAATAAAAATGGAAGTTGAATAAAAACAAAAACAAAAGTTGCATAAATTAAAAATGGAAGTCTATTCAAGAAACCACTATACCTTAACGAGCTATTTGGAAATTAAATAAAAAAGGAAATTGAATAAAAATAAAAATGGAAATTGCATAAAATTAAAAATGAAAGTTCATTCAAAAAACCACTACACCTTAACGATCTATTAGGAAATTAAATAAAATAGGAAATTCAATAGAAAAAGAAATTGAATAAAAATGGAAGTTCATTCAAGAAACCACTATACATTAGTGAATCTATTTGGAAATTCAATAAAAAAAAGGAAATTGAATTGAAAAGGAAATTGAATAAAATGAAGTTGAATAAAAAACAAAAAGGAAGTTGCATAAATTAAAAATGGAAGTTCACTCATGAAACCACTACACCATAACGACTATTTGGAAATTAAATAAAAAAGGAAATTCAATAGAAAAAGAAATTGAATAAAAAATGGAGTTGAATAAAAATAAAAATGGAAGTTCATTTCAAAAAACCACTGCTACATTAAACGATCTATTTGGAAATACAATTAAAAAAGGAAATTGAATAAAAAGGGAAATTGATTAAAAATGGAAGTTGAATAAAAATAAAAATGGAAGCTGCAAAAATTAAACGTGGAAGCTCATTCAAGAAACCACTATACCTAACGATCTATATGGAAATTAAATAAAAAAGGAAATAATAGAAAAGGAAATTGAATAAAAATGGAAGTAGAATAAAAACAGAATGGAAACTGGCATCAAATAAACATGGAAGTTCATTCAAGAAACCACATACCTTAACGATCTATTTGGAAATTAAACAAAAAAGGAAATTGAATAAAAAAGAAATTGAATAAAAATAGAAGTTTAATAAAAATAGAAGTGGAAACTGCAGAAAATTAAACGTGGAAGTTCATTCAAGAAACCACTACACCTTAACGATCTATTTGGAAATTAAATAAAAAAGAAATTGAATAGAAAAGGAAACTAAATAAAATGGAAGTTGCATAAAATTAAAAATGGAAGTTATTCAAAAACCACAACACCTTAATGATCTATTTGGAATTAAATAAAACAGGAAATTCAATAGAAAAAGAAATTGAATAAAAATGGAACTTGAATAAAAATAAAAATGGAAGTGTACACAAAATTAAAAATGGAAGGTCATTCACAAAGGCACTATACATTAACGAATCTATTTGGAAATTAAATAAAAAAAGAAAATTTAATAGGAGAGGAAATTGAATAAAAATGGAAGTGGAATAAAAAATATAAATGAAAGTTGCATAAATTAAAATCGAAGTCCATTCAAGAAACCACTATACCTTAACGATCTATTTAGAAATTAAATAAAAAAAAGGAAATTGAATAGAAAAGGAAATTGATTAAAAATGGAAGTTGATAAAAATAAAAATTGAAGTTGCATAAAATTAAAATGGAAGGTCATTCACGAAAGCACTATACATTAACGATCTATTTGGAAATTAAATAAAAAAGAAAATTTAATACAAAAGGAAATTGAATAAATTGGAAGTGGAATGAAAATAAAAATGAAAGTTGCATAAAATTAAAAATGGAAGTTCATTCAAGAAACCACTACACTTAATGATCTATTTGGAAACTAAATAAAAAAGGAAATTCAATAGAAAAGGAAATTGAATAAAAATGGAAGTTGAATAAAAACAAAAACAAAAGTTGCCATAAAATTAAAAATGGAAGTCTATTTCAAGAAACCACTATACCTTAACGAGCTATTTGGAAATTAAATAAAAAAAGGAAATTGAATAGAAAAGGAAATTGAATTAAAAATGGAAGTTGCATAAAATTAAAAATGAAAGTTCATTCAAAAAACCACTACACCTTACGATCTATTGGAAATTAAATAAAAAAGGAAATTCAATAGAAAGAGAAAATGAATAAAAAATGGAAGTTCATTCAAGAAACCACTACACATTAACGATCTATTTGGAAATTCAATAAAAAAAAGGAAAATTGAATTGAAAAGGAAATTGAATAAAAATGGAAGTTGAATAAAAACAAAAAAGGAAGTTGCATAAAATTAAAAATGGAAGTTCACTCATGAAAACCACTATACCTTAACGATCTATTTTGGAAATTAAATAAAAAAGGAAATTCAATAGAAAAAGACAATTGAATAAAAGTGGAAGTTGAATAAAAATAAAATGGAAGTTTATTCAAGCAAACCACTGTACATTAACGATCTATTTGGAAATTCAACAAAAAAAGGAAATTGAATAGAAAGGAAATATTAAAAATGGAAGTTGAATAAAAATAAAAATGGAAGTTGCGTAAAATTAAACATGGAAGTTCATTCAAGAAACCACTATACCTTAACGATCTATTTAAAATTAAATAAAAAAAAGGAACTTTAATAAAAAAGGAAATTGAATTAAAAATGGAAGTTGAATAAAAATAAAAATGGAAACTGCATAAAATTAAACATGGAAGTACATTCAAGAAACCACTATACCTTAACGATCTATTTGGAAATTAAATAAAAAAGGAAATTGAATAGAAAAAGGAAATTGAAATAAAAATAGAAGTTTAATAAAAATAGAAATGGAAACTGCAGAAAATTAAACGTCGAAGTTTCATCAAGAAACCACTACACCTTAACAATCTATTTGGAAATTAAAATAAAAAAGGAAAATTCAAAAAAAAGAAACAAATAAAAATATCAGTGGATAAAAATAAAAATGCAAGTTGCATAAAATTAAAAAGGAAGTTTATTCAAGAAACCACAACACCTTAATGATCTATTTGGAATTAAATAAAACAGGAAATTCAATAGAAAAAGAAATTGAATTAAAATGGAGCTTGAATAAAAATAAAAATGGAAGTTACACAAAATTAAAAATGGAAGGTCATTCACGAAAGCACTGTACATTAACGATCTATTTGGAAATTAAATAAAAAAAAGAAATTTAATGGAGAGGAAATTGAATAGAAATGGAAGTGGAAATAAAAATAAAGAAAGTTGCATAAAATTAAAAATCGAGAGTCCATTCAAGAAACCACATACCCTTAACGATCTATTTAGAAATTAATAAAAAAAAAGAAATTGAATAGAAAGAAAATTGAATAAAAATGGAAGTTGAATAAAAATAAAAATGAAGTTGCATAAAATTAAAAATGGATGGTCATTCACGAAAGCACTATACATTAACGATCTATTTGGAAATTAAATAAAAAAGGAAATTTAATAGAAAAGGAAATTGAATAAAATTAGAAGTGAATAAAATAAAAATGAAAAGTTGCATTAAATTTAAAATGGAAGTTTATCAAGAAACCACTACACCTTAATGATCTATTTGGAAATTAAATAAAAAAGGAAATTCAATAGAAAACGAAATTGAATAAAAATGGAAGTTGAATAAAAACAAAAACAAAAGTTGCATAAAATTTAAAATGGAAGTCTATTTAGGAAACCACTATATCTTAACGAGCTAATTGGAAATTAAATAAAATAAAATTAAATTGAATCGAAAAGGAATTGAATAAAAAATGGAAGTTGAATAAAAATAAAAGTGGAAGTTGCATAAAATTAAAAATGAAATTCATTCAAAAAACCACTACACCTTAACGATCTATTTGAAATTAAATAAAAAAGGAAATTCAATAGAAAAAGAAATTGGATAAAAATGGAAGTTCATTCAAGAAACCACTATACATTAACGATCTATTTGGAAAATTAAATAAAAAAAGGAAATTGAATAAAAATTGAAGTTGAATAAAAATAAAAATGGAAGTTCATTCAAGAAACCACTATTTCCTTAACGGCTATTTAGAAATTAAATAAAAAAAGGAAATTGAATAGAAAAGGAAATTGAATAAAAATGAAAAGTTGAATAAAAATGAAAATAGAAGTTACATAATATTAAAAATGAAAGTTCATTCAACTAAGCACTATAACCTTAACGATCTATTTCGAAATTAAATAAAAAAAATTGAGTAGAAAAAAAAATTGAATAAAAATGGAAGTGGGAAGTTGATAAAAATGGAAGTGGAATTGAATAAAAATAAAGTTGAATAAAAATAAAAATGGAAGTTGCATAAATTAAAAAATGGAAGTTCATTCAAAAACCACTATCCATTAACGATCTATTTGGAAATTTAATAAAAAAAGGAAATTGAATAGAAAAGGAAATTGAAATAAAAATGGAAGTTCATTAAAGAAACCACTACACCTTAACGATGTATTTGTATTAAATGAGAAAAGGAAATTCCAATGCAAAAGGAAATCGGATTAAAAATGGAAGTTGAATAAAAATAAAAATGGAAGTTGCATAAAATTAAAAATGAAGTTCAATTCAGAAATCACTACACCTTAACGATCTATTTGAAATTAAATAAAAAAGTAAATTCAATAGAAAAAGAAATCGAATAAAAATGGAAGTTGAATAAAAAAAAATGGAAGTTGCATAAAATTAAAAAAGGAAGTTCATTCAAGAAACCACAATATATTAACGATCTATTTGGAAATGAAATAAAAAAAGGAAATTGAATAGAAAAGGAAATTGATTAAAAATGGAAGTTGAATAAAAATAAAAATGGAAGTTGCAGAAAATTAAACATGGAAGTTCATTCAAGAAACCACTATACCTTAACGATCTATTTGGAAATTAAATAAAAAAACGAAATTCAATTGACAAGGAAATTGAATAAAAATGGAAGTTGAATAAAAAGAAAAATGGAAGTTCGTTAAAGAAACCACTACACCTTAACGATGTATTTGAAATTAAATAAAAAAGGAAATTCAATAGAAAAAGAAATCGAATAAAAGTAGAAGTTGAATAAAAATAAAAATGGAAGTTGCATAAAATTAAAACTGGAAGTTCATTCAAGAAACCACAATATATTAACGATCTATTTGAAATTAAATAAGAAAGAAAATTCAATAGAAAAAGAAATCGAATAAAAATGGACGTTGAATAAAAATAAAAATGGAAGTTGCGTAAAATTAGAAAAGGAAGTCCATTCAAGAAACCACAATATATTAACGATCTGTTTGGAAATTAAATAAAAAAAGGAAATTGAATAGAGAAGGAAATTGAATAAAAATGGAATTTGCATAAAATTAACCCTGGAAGTTCAATCAAGAAACCACTATACCTTAACGATCTATATGGAAAAGAAATAAAAAAAAATTAAATTGAAAAGGAAATTGAATAAAAATGGAAGTTGAATAAAAATAAAAATGAAAGTTGCATAAAATTAAAAATGAAAGTTCATTCCAGAAACCACTATACCTTAAATTCAATAAAAAAGGAAATTGAATAGAAAAGGAAATTGAATAAAAATGGAAGTGGAATAAAAATAAAAATGGAAGTTGCATAAAATTAAAAATGGAAGTTCATTCAAGAAATCACTATACCTTAACGATCTATTTGGAAAATAAGTAAAAAAGGAAATTGAATAGAGATGGAAATTGAATAAAAATAGAAGTTGAATAAAAATAGAAATGGAAACTTCATAAAATTAAACGTGGAAGTTCATTAAGAAACCACTATACCTTAACGATCTATTTGGAAATTAAATTAAATAGGAAATTGAATAGAAAAGGAAATTGAATAAAAATGGAGTTGGAATAAAAATAAAAATTCAAGTTGCATAAAATTAAAAATGGAAGTTCATTGAAGAAACCACTATACCTTAATGATCTATTTGGAAATTAAATAAAAAAGGAAATTGAATGAAGATGGAAATTGAATAAAAACAGAAGTTGAATAAAAATAGAAATGGGAACTGCATAAAATTAAACACGGAAGTTCATTCAAGAAACCATTATACGTTAACGATCTATTTGGAAATTAAATAAAAAATGAAATTGAATAGAAAATGAAATTGAATAAAAGTGGAAGGGGAATAAAAACAAAAATGCAAGTTGCATAAAATTAAAAATGGTAGTTCATTCAAGAAACCAATACACCTTAACGATTTATTTGAAATTAAATAAAAAAGGAAATTCAATAGAAAAAGAAATTGAATAAAAATGGAAATTGAATACTCCCTCCGTCCCAAAATATTAGTCCCTTATTCTATTTTTCATTGTCCCAAAATATTAGTCCCTCTTCAAAAATCAAGTACAAAAATAATATAAATTTCCTATTTTACCCTTCTTTTAAATTAATAAACAACATAAAAAGTAAAATTATGCATTGATATTCTCAAAAAATGTACTATCAAAATGATAATTTTGGAAAATCAACTTTTTTCAAATGCAATAATTGTACTACCAAAAAAAGTTGGATTCCCCAAAAGGGACCATTATTTTGGGACGGAGGGAGTAAAAATAAAAATGGAAGTTGCATAAAATTAAAAATGAAAGTTCATTGAAGAAACCACAATACATTAACGATCTGTATGGAAATTAAATAAAAAAAGGAAATTGAATAGAAAAGGAAGTTTGATTAAAAATGCAAGTTGAATAAAAATAAAAATGGAAGTTTCAGAAAATTAAATTTGCAAGTTCATTCAAGAAACCACTGTACCTTAACGATCTATTTGGAAATTAAATAAAAAAACGAAATTCAATTGACAAGGAAATTGAATAAAATTAAAAATGGAAGTTGCATAAAATTAAAAACGGATGTTCATTCAAAAAGTCACTATACATTAACGATCTATTTGGAAATTAAAAAAAAAAATTGAATAGAAAAGGAAATTGAATAAAAATGGAAGTTATATAAAAATAAAAATGAAAGTTGCATAAAATTAAAAATGAAAGTTCATTCAACTAACCAATAAACCTTAACGATCTTTTTGGAAATTAAATAAAAAAAGTAAATTGAATAGAAAAGGAAATTGAATAAAAATGGAAGTTGAATAAAAGTAAAAATGGAAGTTGCATAAAATTATAAATGAAAGTTTATTGATGAAACTACTATACCTTAACGAACTATTAGGAAATTAAGTAAAAAAGGAAATTCAATTTAAAAATAAATTGAATAAAAATTAAAGTTGAATAAAAATAAAAATGGAAGTTGCAGAAAATTAAACATGGAAGTTCATTCAAGAAACCATTATACCTTAACGATCTACTTGAAAATTAAATAAAACAATGAAATTCAATTGACAAGGAAATTGAATAAAAATGGAAGTTGAATAAAAATAAAAATGGAAGTTACATAAAATTAAAAATGGAAGTTCATTCAAAAAACAACTATACCTTAACGATCTATTTGGAAATTAAATAAAAAAAGAAATTGAATAGAAAAGAAAATTGATTAAAAATGGAAGTTGAATAAAAATAAAAATGGAAGTTGCATAAAATTAAAAATACAAGTTTATTCATGAAACCACTATATCTTAACGATCTATTTGGAAATTACGTAAAAAAGGAAATTCAATTGAAAAAGAAATGAAAAAATGAAAGTTGAATAAAAATAAAAATGGAAGTTGAATAAAATAAAATGGAAGTTATATCAAAAAACCACTATATACCTTAACGATCTATTTCGAAATTAAATAAAAAAATGAAATTGAATAGAAAAGGAAATTCAATAAAAATGTAAGTTGAATAAAAATAAAAATGAAGTTACATGAAAGGAAAAATGAAAGTTCATTCAACTAACCACTAAACTTAACGATCTATTTGGAAATTAAATAAAAAAAAGAAAATTGAGAGTAAAAAAAAATTGAATAAAAATGGAATGGAAGTTGAATAAAAATGGAAGTGGAAATTGAATAAAATAAAAATGGAAGTTGCATAAATTAAACATGGAAGTTTCATTCAAAAAACCACTATCCATTAACGATCTATTTGGAAATAAATAAAAAAGGAAATTGAATAGAAAGGAAATTGAATAAAAATGGAAGTTGAATAAAAATAAAAATGGAAGTTCATTCAAGAACCACTACACCATAACGATCATTTGAAATTAAATAAAATGGAAATTCAATAGAAAAGAAATCGAATAAAAATGGATGCTGAATAAATAATAAAAATGGAAGTTGCATAAATAAAAATGGAGTTCATTCAAGTACCCAACATAACGATCTATTTGGAAATTAATAAAAAAAGGAAATTGAATTGAAAAAAGAAATTGAATAAAAATGGAAGTTGCATAAAATTAAAAATGAAGAGTTCTTTCAACTAACCAATAAACCTTAACGATCTTTTTGGAAATTAAATTAAAAAAAGTAAGTTGAATAGAAAAAGGAAATAGAATAAAAATGGAAGTTGAATAAAATAAAAATGGAAGTTGCATAAATAAAAAATGGGGATATTCCCTCTCCCCCCCCCTTTTTTTTTTTCCCCCC
>NW_021036004.1:0-11543 GCF_004153795.1 Camellia sinensis
TGCGCAAATGGAATCATACTATAAGGTTGCCGTGCCAGCACTGAGTAAATAAGAACCTCAATCGTTACTCGTTGAAGGTTGGCTGGAACACTAGCAGATCCTCAGGAAAAATCTGCGTCTTCACAGAACCACTAATAGCAGGGTAAACTCATTCTGTGGTTCATCACCATCATTTAACTCATACGTTAGAAGAGCGGACAACTAGTCATCCTTCACGCCTCATAGCGGATAATAACCACTGCGTGGAAAATAAAGTGAGTGGAAGGATAATACACTACCACCGTCCACCCAAGAAATGGAAAACCCCGCTCATACATGGTAATAACCAGTCAACCCTTAAGAGTTAAAAAGGTAAATCATGATTTTAAAAAAGTATCGGAAAATTGACGATTCTAGTCCTGAATTTCCAATATAATAGCAAAACTCCGACATACATAACTACAAAGAAATGGGCCGTATACTGCGCAGTCGGCGACTCTAATAATCACATTAACCTCTAACCCATGGTTTTCATAATAAATATGCAGCTCACCCCAACAAGGTGATAAACACAATAGGAGAGCTCACGTGAAGTGTCAACTGACAACCCTCAAGCAGACAGCAATGCATGTAATAAACTGAACTGTGAGATGCACCAGTTTAATCCAATACAATTAGTACCGAGTGAAATAGAAGGTAACTCTAATCACAATGGAGTTCCGAGTACAGAATCTTACGTAACTTGGTGATTTTCACAATATGCCCCTAGGCCCTGACTTAACCTATCACCATCGGAGCACAAGATATGCAACAACTGAGCCGAAGGGGCTCCGCTGATTGGCCTCGTTGGCCAACTTGACTAGCTAGCTAGGCTTTTATCGACCCAGTTGCGCCAGATGTGTATCACTCGACTGCGGGCAAAACAACCTGCAAGGTGCCCCGACCTGACCACTACTATGGTAACAAGAGGAGTGGCCTTTCGCACATGTCACGCTTGTGCTTTGGGAAATAGAGGCCGAAAGGGTAACTCTTGCATGCACCCTCACTCCCTCTTGATGATAAGGAAAAAGTATAGATTGTTATAAAACAAAAGGAACACAGCTGATCCCTTTATTTAGTTAAACAAAGGTAATCTTCCCTGATTGAGACTCTTCAAGAGCTGAAAACTCGGCATGGAAATGGTAGATATCGTCAAAACACACCTGGCGTGTACTTAATAAAGTTAGGTAAGGAACCCCTCTGTTCTTGTTACTATCAGCTCACTAATGAAACTCAAAAAAATCCTCGCAAATAAAATACACTGCTACTATTTACACTCTTTAAGAAGTCCCCATCATTTATTTTCCTTACTCAATGAACATAAAATATGATCTAGATGAGACCGCAAGATTCACAAAAGGAACATACTCCGTAGTCTGAAAGACCCTGCAACCTAAGCTATGAGCCCGGTTCTCCAGTTGCTTTTCAGAATAAGCGACAAATCGCTTTCTCTAACAAACGCCAACTAGAATGAAAGGAGGCAAACTCGATAAACTGTAAACAAGCTGGCACTCAATATCGCCACTTAGGGTGTACTTCAGCTTGTTAAGCTACACCACAGCGAATAAAATAAAAAGATAAAATGAATAAAGGAACTTATATAACTCAAAATTCGCCACTAACGCAGGGAGGCAAAACTTTCACTAGATGAAAAGACAAATCTACAAGGATCCACTCCCACAAGTCCCTATACATCAATACGAGACCTCGAACAACTTCCCAACTGACCACACGGCATTCATCCAAAATTCCAAAGCTTAGGTACAGGAATGCTATGTTCACCCGTCAAAGGGCTCCAAACTATTTGTGTTAGATACGCAATCTCAACACTTCATCATCTGCTGCAAGCCCTCTCCAGCCTTAGTGGCTCTTCTTGGATCTGCTAACCAACTATATGATTCGGTCCGAATTAGAAACAGAAATAAAAAAAAACTACATCTAAATTAGAAAATAGGACGGCTCAAAATGCCATTTATACACGTGACCTATGGCATGATTCTATCAACTCTTGAGGATGTTCCATAAAATCCTCAAACGGCTTGCTGAACCAATATCGCGGGCTGGGCACCATGGCCAAATTAACTAGAACCTACATTGGCTCAAAGGCCACATTGGCCTGACTACACCCTAACCTTGTCTGCGATTCACCAAAAAAAAAGATTTTTCATAACAAAGGTATAGGGCATCTACAATGTCTTCCAGTGCGTACAGTCCAACTACCACACGTCCTCAATCCTGACGTCAATATACCTATAAAAGAGGTAACGAAAAATTAGCACACTTACAAAACAAATGTGCCGAACTATCTTCACTCGACGTCTCCTAAATGCCATATGTAATTAGGACAAAACAAAGATTATTCCTACCACATAATCTTCTATAAAAATAAGCCTTATTCAAAAATTTCATTACCGAAAGATGAGACTGACAGTCCCTTGCGTTAATATAAGTAAAAAAAGAGTCACTAGTTGTATAAACTATTAAGCAAGTGACCATGTGCCTTTCCATACAGGCAACTCCACAGAACCAAGGATTCCAAATCAAAAAATCCTTAGAAACTAATTTTCATACCCATTAAGCTCACATGAGCAAATAAAGATATAAAACAAATAAAATAGCATCATACATAAGCAGTCATCTTAACAAGCGTGGAACACCTTGATAAAAAAGGTAATAAATAACAACTCCAGTAACTGTAACGTATTCTAAACCCGGTCCGACGTTTGATACAGTCTGTAAATGCTCAACATATGAAAAAATTAATAAACTATAACCCACATAGTTTAATGACTACTTCATAGACAAGAGAATAAGCATCTGCTTTCTTCATCAAGTGAGATAAAATTCTTACAAAAGTAATACCATGTGTGACAACCTCAAATGAAATATTGCACCTGTAGCTAATAAACTATAATCAAGTCAACATAAACTTGGACTTCAGCAAAAGACATGGATAACTAACCCTCTCCTACAACGAGATAAGCTGGCTCCTGAAATTACATCGTATCTAACCATAGAATAATAACACAACCAAGACTATCATTATTCACTCCAAAACCATCCAAGTAAGGTCCGTTGAGAGGCGGCAGTAACACCTGCGAACTGAGTGATGTCACTATAGGGTAAGGCCAACACCCAGCAGCAGATTGCTAATACATACAAATTCATGAAAGCCAATAACTAACTGTGGCATTGTCTAAATTATTTACACTCAATATAAACAGCATAATCTTCTTTCCAAATGTTCAGTTATCAAACCAACTTATAGATATGGTTCGCCTGATTTCACCAGAAACAGTTTAATAATGAGACCTAAACCTCAATATCAACATACTGTCATTTTATGAATAACTATTTAAATAATGTTGCTACAATATAAAAATAAATTACACTTCAACCTTCCATCTTCAAGATGGAGACTACACCTCGATATTGGGTAGCAAACAAACATATACAAAACACTATTATCATCCTCGTTATACAGAAGCAATTAGGTTTCGGGACTTTTCAACACCTAGACACTTCAGGCCACTTAGTCTATCTCTGGGTCTCCCCCTATCCCTCAAATCTAGTTTAGGAGTCATCCCTAATCTCCATCCCAAAACCGTGGAGGTACTCCCCCTCGTCTTCAAAAAAAATACAAAAAAATCAAAAATTTAAAATTATAACAATATCAATGTTTTACCACTTAATCATAATACAATGATCACAACAAAGACATATTCATGATGTTGTGTATTACATTCGTTCAATATATCTGAACAATATCTCAATTGATAATAAGATTTTTTCACCTCAATCATATGCAGTGGTACATAACACAATCAGGACTTATACCTCACCTGAATAGCAGTCAAGCAAGTTCATTTCTTATAACAGAATAATAAATTAGATCAAAACATAAATTATTACCATTTACAAGGTAAGTAATTCAATCACAAAAAAAATAAAACCTTTTTTTCCAACCATTAATCTCATAATTACCAATTTCATTATTCAATAAAAACTTACAAAATTTATATTTTCATACTTTTTCCCAAAATTAATATCACAAATTACAATTACAAAACAATCATAACAAAAAAGGATTTCTCCCTATTGTTTCCTCAACATGACCCTAACAAGAGTCCAAAATTATCATCCAATAGCACATATAACCTCTATTTCAGCCCATAACACACACATGTATGGGTCAAAGAAAAACAAAATCCCTCCTTTTATACATTTTGAACACTAACACTCTTCCAAAATTTCCCACAATATAAAGAACATTACAAATTCAAAAATGACATCATGTATTTAAAATAAGCAATAGAAAACCATATATGATGTAGTTTTCGTACAAATACAAAAAAAATATTCGAGCAGGCTGCAAATGAGTTAAGACTTGAGAAACTAATGAGGTGCTCACAACCAAAAGATTTCGATCCAACGGTAGCCCACACAAGCTCTACCTTCTGATACAAAGGGACAAGGGTGGAAGATCACGTAGAGCTAGATGATTTTGTATGGGATAAAAGATGTTTCTAGAGAGAAAGAAGATAGCTTAAATAGATTTTTTAGGGAAAATCATGAGACAGGAGAGGTTGGGAAAAGCGAAAAGTGACAAAAAAAAAAAGGCTTCCCACGGACTAGATATACTACACAGCGCGCCCGAGCGTAGAACGCCTCGCTCGAGCGTCAGACACAGACTCCCGCTCGAGCGTGAAAAGCGACGCTCGAGCATCGAATGCACACTTCTAGAAGTTCTGTAGACGAAGGTCCCCGCTCGAGCGTAAAAGTGGATGCTCGAGCATCCGATGACCTACAGAAAAGAAAAGAAAATAAAAATAAAAATATTGAGGGTTGAATAATCTCGCTCGTGCGTCAAACTCCCCGTTCGAGCGAAGGAACAAAAGTAAAGGGCCCGCTCGAGCGTCAAAAGCCCTGCTCGAGTGTAAAGGCCAAAATCTGGACATCAACTCTTGGTTTCTAAACACAACCTACCTGTTTCAAACCTACCCAACACATCCAAACTCAAATACAAAGAATAAAAGGACGGAGATGCGATAAAGACACAACACACATCTACGGAACCAAGTCCGAAATACAATAAACACTTAAGGGAAAACCGGGATCGCTATATCTCAGGAGCTCTTTGATCTAGAAAGATATATTGGGGCCTGCTTCGAGTAGGCCTGATCTGGTGGAGTTTTTTAAAAATAACATAGCCCTTGTTATTGGAGATGGAAAGAGAACACTTTTCTGGAAGGATAAATGGGTTGGAAATGTTTGTTTGAAAGATGTATTCCCTAGATTATATTCTGTAACAGTGGGAAATGATGAATCCGTGGACTTGGTGTATAGTAGAAGAACTGGTGCTAAGGAGTGGAATTTGAATTTCAGAAGGTCTCTATTTCAGTGGGAGGTGGAGGAGTTGAGGAGAATGACTATAATGTTACTTAATGCTCCGGCTCTTAGGGAAGGTAGGAGGGATATATTGAGATGGATTGTAGATACCTCAAGGTCTTTCTTGGTTGCATCAGCTTATTGATGAAGTTAATTGTGTCACAGAGCTAATAGCAAGACTGCTAAGTTCATTTGGAAGAATGGATCTCCTCCCAAGGTTCAATTTTTTGGTTGGTTAGCATGGAAAGGGAGAGTCAAGTCTTCTAGCTATCTGCAAAAAATTGGTGTTCTAAATGTTGGATCAACTGTGAATTGTATTTTTTTTTTTTTTTTTAATTTTTGTAATGGGGAAGTAGAAAGTGGTAACCATGTGCTGTTGCTTTGTCCCTTTACCTGGAGGATCTGGTCTAATACTATCAAATGGTGGGGTATTTTTTGGGCAACACCTGGGTCTGTGTGTAGCCTACTTAATTGGTGGCCTGGTTGGAAATTATCAAAGCAGTTGAAGTTAATCTGAAATGTTGTTCCTCTGACTGTGCTTTGGTCCATATAGAAGTAGAGAAATTAATGACTGTCTTTTCAATAGTGCTCAGGCTGATGTTGAAAGTTTGTGTGATTCCATCAAGGTGAGGATTGCATTGTGGATCAATTCCTCTTGCCCAATTGTAGTATACTCAGTCAATGAGGCTGTTCATCATCTTCAATAGGTTATAGTCTGCCTTGGCTGACGTTACTGTCTAGCTAAATCATGGGTGATGGGCTGTGAGGGGTGGACCTTGAAGAGTGGTGTGTTGTTTTCTTGTTTTGGCTGGTATTGTGGTACTGATCTTTCTTGTCTTTCCTTGATCTGTTTTCTGTATTTGTCTGTGTCCAACCTGCAGCTAGTGCATATAGGCTAGTTTTGGTTTGCAGCATGAAGTAGTGTAGGTTGTGGTATGTAGTGGGTTGGCTGTAAGGTTGTTGGGTGGTGGTGGTTTTTTTTTTTTTTTTTGGTGTCTCACCAATCTTTGGGATTTGTGGTAGCAGATGATTGAGCACTCTCCTTAGTGTCAACCTAGTTGAGATTAGGACAGCGTCGCTTTGATGCTCTTTACACTTCCACCTCTGTATTGATGTATTCTCATATAAAATGTATGTTTCCTTCATCAAAAAAGTTTCTTTTTGCTGATAAAAAAAAAAACTAAAATTGACGAAAATAAAAGTATTTTAATCATTAAACTCAATAAAAATAGTATTTTACATATTTTTTTATATGCCTACATTGAGTTTAATGACTAAAATATTATTTTTTTCGTCTGTTTTACATAACAAAAATAGACAGATGGTTTATATTAAAAATAAATAATAAAAATAGAGTTTAAATTGATAAAATTAAAATTTTATATTTTATAAAATGATGTTATCTATTTTGTAATAAAGTAAATACTATCTTCAATAAAACTAAAAGTATTATTGTTGTGAAATTTAAATTTACTATAAAAATTATTATATTTGTGAAAGATTAATTTATTATAATAGTGTTGGCTACACATTTTGTGCTATCCAGTGACAATTCGACACGTGGCAAAGTGAGGGTAATATGGGGAGACCAGGTAGGTCTTCGATCCTGATCAGACACGTGGCAATTAATATTGGTTGTTATAAGATCTGAGTAGTAGCGGATCAACAAAGAGACGTACAGTGACGTGGCTTCAACGGTTGCTCACATTCAAATTCGAATATAAGGGGGAAGCCTAACTGCAAGTGAAGGCATAGTGGAGCTACTTATAAGGTAGCATGATCAGCGACTACGGAGGAGCAGTTCGACGGTTTGAAGTACAATTCGATGGTTATCTTCGGAAAGTATAAATAGCAGGAAGGACTTCAGAGAAGGGACGAAGAAAAGAGCTAAAGAATTACTTTACATATTCCAGTGTTATTTCCTGTCTTTTATATTTCTGTACTTTAAGTTTCTGCGCTGTATTTCATTTGTAGGAGTAGTTTTCGAGTATATTGCCGCTGTAATTCTCTAAGGAACTAAGATCATTGTAAGTTTTTCATACTAATAAAATGCTTCAGTTTATTTAACTGTTCTTATGCTCAAGTTCTCTGAAGTCAAATTACTAGTAAGCCACCAGTAAAAGTCCTCTTTATTGAGGCCGAAAGAACCATAACATAATCGTCTGAATAATTGTTTGGCAATTACAATTCTGTAAGGACTGATTGATCCTTACTGGCACGCTCATAATTACAAAAGTAATCTTCGAAAGCCAAAAAGCCAACAAATAGTGTCCCGTGCCTTGCACCGATATATATTTTTTTCTAGTATGTAATATAGGTCCAACTTAGAGAGTGCCAAACAAGTTAAATATCTTTAGAAAAATGTTTGGAATCTCTACAAAGGAGGACCTTCATGACCCCCACTAATGTATTAACTATTGATGTGTTTGAATTTTTTTTTAGAATTATGTATGATAGTGACATAAATGATTCAGATTATTTTGATGATTATGAGAGTTGTGTTATGTGAGATTCACTATCTGATATCTGTACAAAGCATGGAGGATCCATATTTGAATGAGCTATAGCGACCCCGGTCTTCTCCCATTTGATTATTGTATACGGACTTAGGTTCCGTAGATTCTGTCATTGTATAATTGTTGTTGCTATCCCTTATTTTCTCATTTGGACTTATATGCGACGACGACAAACGACTCTCTCTCTGCCTCTGTTTCTTCTCTCGGTCTGTGTTCAAACGAAGAAGAAGAAGAAGAAAGAGAGAAAGAAAGAAAAAGAAAAAAAAGAAAAAAAAAAATATCGAAAGCAAAACGACGTTCGTTTGCCGTTTCAACCAAATTTTGAACCTGGTTTCGGACCCTCAAACCACATTTTTCTAAACAATAAAATTTTAAAAAAAAATGATAATTAGTTTTTTTCCAAATAAACGACACATTGACATGAGAGTTCTTCAAATTCTTTCATATATTGTGATTTTTTTCTCATATATTATTTTCATTGATCAAAGCCACACACTATAGATAGATCGAGTCCGTATGCGTAATCTCATAAAACTAAATCTTCTACCTACATGAGCCTATTAATATGCAGACTGCAACTCTAAAAACACACAGTTCACAAATTACAGAACTCAAATCCAACAACAATTACGTTGAACAAGCCCACTCAGATCCCATCCATTACGAAACTATACATAGTCAAGCACATCATATCCGGTTAACAACAAGATCAGGATATTTTTAGATAAACAGACTTTGCCATATCCTCTATAAAAAAAAAAATGTACACACAATCGACGTTGTACAAAGATATTTGCCTAAATGGCGATAGAAAGAGATAAGGTGGGTGGAAAGAATATTTGTGTGGATTGTGAATGTGATTATATAAATATATCACTATATATTACAACCTACTCAATTATTTATACGCAATCAAAAGAACTTCTGTAGTGCATAAAGTACTTATCACTCAATATTACAAAGTTAGTGGTACAAATTACCTTTCTCAATCTATCTTAAATATATGAACTTATATTCATTAACCTAAAACGGTATTCACCCTTGTCTAATCTCAATTTATTATGTATTTAATTACTCTTCTTACTCCTGAATCTATATTTGTTTGCCTTGTCATTATAATATTCTCACATCGACCACAATTTTTTTTTTTAAACACTATAGTATCTAATAATTTTATAGGATATAAATCCATATTTAAAGGCCTACAGTTTGATGAAGAACATCACAATAATATAACATTTTTTGATTTTTTGTGAAATATGGGTTGGAGGTTTTCGGTTATCTGAGTTCTCTCGAACGCTGACTGGTCGCTTAGGAAGAGAGGTGATTCGATGCACCTTAATATATACGATGAAATGTGCCCGTTCTCTCATCCCAACTATCAGATATAGAACAATTAGTGACTTTTTGACTTTTTGTATCTTTTTTCATACTAGTCCCCAACAGCCTTAGGCCTTCAGTCCATCAGAATCCGTTACACTACTAATGGTAGGAAATAGATAAGTAAGGAAAGAATATAAAAATCAATTCCTTAAATCCTACAATCTAATCACATCATCGTTGGTATAACAAATCTTTTATTCTACTTAAAAAATATATGATATATAACAAACTAAAATAAATATATGTGGAATACATCATGTATTATATTATCAACTTTGTACTTTTTTAATTAAAAATCACATTCTCTGATGATATAAGACGCGCACGCACCACGCTTGAAATGTGATGGCATACACAAATAGAATATCTACACAATTATTAAGAAAAAGACTTGAAATGATTAAAATCTTACCATTAATTATTGTTCAGTAGAAATCTAAGACATGTAATTAGCTAGGAATCCCCTATTCACATTCTATATATATAAAGTGAAATTTGAAAATGATAAGATAAAACAATCATTATCTAACACAATAACTATTCACACTATTATAGGTTATCATCATTGGAGTGATGAGGATTAAAAAGAAACAAAGAAATGTTGATGATAAATTTGCCTCATGTTGATTGAATCCATGACAAGAACACAAGATAACTTTAATAGAACAAAATATTCACTACATCGTTCTTGTAATGAGTAAAAGTCAAATAGCTAAGGGAAAATTCAGATGTGCAATTATATTTCCCTTTCCTTTGTATTTTAATTGGTAATCCTCAATATTTGAAAAAATAACCACTAATTGGTTTGTTTGTCACTAAAATCTCATAATTTTTAGTGAGAAATGGAAAATTTTAAAAATAAGAGGAATTCTCGTTTTGTCATTTCTTACTAACCTATTACATCTAAATACATGAAAAAAAAAAGAAAAAGAAAAAGAACATTATTCTTTGCATTACTTATAAGGGTTTGATTAATCAGTATGTTAAGGTATAATTTGACGCATGTTTTTATAATTCAATAATATATTTTTCATCCATACCTCTCTTAAACCAATCTTACCCCCCCCCTCCCACCGCCGACGCTCACCAACACATACACCACCCTATCCTCTTCCGCACAAAAACAATGTTGCAAATGCAATGCTCAATCATACATACACGTATTTTCTTATCAATGCAATAGTCAAAATTATGACTTAATCAAATGTGATTAGTTCAGTCATTACTCCTAATCCACATGCAATCTACAACAATCACGACTATCCCTCTACCGATAGCCAAAACAGTTATTTCTAAACTGAAAATAACTATGTCAACAATTCAATAGACAATGATTCAATTATCCACTACGCGCCATTTTATCAATGAATTCCCCAATTCCATGAATTTAACCATCTTTTCCAATTCCATGAATTAATTATACAAATTATTTAATAATACAACTAGGGTTTTTTTCCAATTTTACCAAAGTATCCCCAACATATCAAAATACCAAAACTTAGAACAAAGCCTATAAAATGGAGTAGAAAATCCTACCTCGAAGAAACAACCCAAATGGTGAAGACAGAGATGAGTGCCCAAATACCACTGTGCTCCAAATCGCCAAATGTTCAGATTAAATGAAAGCCCTCGACTCCCTCTATATTTTTAATAAAGCAACTAGGGTAGAAACACCCTCTAAATAGATCAAATCTAAGAAAGAAGGTGAGTAGGGAGAGAGAGAAGTCGGACCTAGGGTTGGAATCAAAAGAAGATGAAAAAGACTGATCAAACCCGTTGCTGTGTATATAAACTGGACAGGCTCGCTCGAGCAAAGACTTGGTCGCTCGAGCGACCAGACACAGAGAAGCAACGCTCGGCCAAGGAAGCCTTGCTCGAGCCAACAAACCCAAAAGCTCGCTCGAGCGAAAGAAACTCGATCGAGCGAAGAACTCAAACCCTCAGGTCTGTAACCAGACACACGCTCTGAGCGAAGGAACTATCGCTCGAGCGAAGAACGAACTAACACGCTCGAGCGAAGAAAAGCTCGCTCGAGCCAAGAATGCACAGCTACAGGTCCAAATCAGACGCAACCTCTCGCTCGAGCTACCAAACCCCGGCTCGAGCGAAGAACCAAAAATAACAGCTCGCTCGAGCGACAAACTCCTTGCTCGAGCGAAGATCCAAAATTCTGGACAGCAACACTTGGTTTCTAAACCCAACCAACCTGAAAACAAACCTGCCCAACGCAATCCTATA
>NW_021036007.1:0-14436 GCF_004153795.1 Camellia sinensis
CGGGCGAAAGGGGGTGCTTCATAGCTGACCTTCCCAATCTCTCAAGCTCCTGACCGGAGACAACTCCGGTGATGAGGACATGGGCCTTCGGCACCGAGTCCAGGGTTCTAATTTCCCCATTTTTAAAAATATTTAGGGGCGACTCTGTATCTGGCAAAGCAGTCCCATGTTTGGGACTTACTTTTTCAATCTGTTTCTTCAAAGACGATTTGCAGATTTGGACTCTTTGGTTCAGATATAGAACTGTGACACCAAATCGAGTCCAAATGTAGACGTGAGGCCCGGGCGCGTTCTCAGGTGACCGGACTATCCTGCCAGGGGTACCCCCCCCAGGGTTTGCGTAAGAAACCGCTCCCCAGTTACCAGCCCGCGACGGGCCTCATGCAGTATCCGGACGTGAGGTTCTTATCCGCCCCAGTGAACCGATCCCGCATCGCCTCGTCAAGGGAGCCCACGGCTGCATGTGATCTGAAAGTGCAGACAGTTTGTTATCTACTGTTTTTTGAATATACAGTTGAAAAAAGCGAAAGGCTTAATGGAACTGTAAGTTAAACTACCTCGGCGGGGTATGGTATGAAGTATCGCGGAGAAGCCGAATGTCTCCCATGGTCGCCGGGTGCATCATCCCGTCGAAGCGACTTCGGAAAGGGACGGCCAGAGGAGTCTCCGCAACTGGCACAGGAGCAGCCTTAGGGAAGAGGGCGTAAACCACAACTGCAAGATAAATACCAGACCATTTTATTCAGTTTGAAGCAGATGAGAATAAAGCGATATTGGCAGAAGCCGTGTGTTGTGCAGTGTATTGTGTGCAGTGTAACAAGTAGTGAGCAGTGTACAAGTCAGTGGTTAAGCGACTGGTATGGTTGTGCCGGGTGTACACTATCAGCAAGTGTAAAGCAGACTACGTGTGTGCAGTGTTACAAATACAGAAAGTAATAGGGCAAGAAATTAAAAGCGGAGAAGAAGTGTACCTCCCAAGCCGCCAGTCCTCCGAGTAGCTGGCGCTGCCGCACCGAGAGCCGGCTCATGTACCCGTATGAGGGTGGATAGGCGCGGCCGCCTCATCATAGTGCAGAATTGTCACCGGCGTCCACCAGTGCGCTGAGAAGAACAAAGAGGCCGGTGTCTCGGCGCCCGATCGGCGAAGATGGTAGTCCTGAACAGAGAACATGAGGATAGCCGGCGAGCATCCCTCTCCACGTCCTCCGGGGTCATCTCCGCCTACTCCTCCAACACGGGCTGGACCCGAAACTGTACCTCGAACCAGGAGTATCGAACGAAACCTGGGCGAGCTAGGGGTGGCGCCTCCCCCAGTAGATGGACCTGAGCGGCGGTCCACTCATCCATGTCGATGTCAAAAGGGATCGGATCCCCCCTACCCCGATGCCAGTGAGCATCGAGAAATCGTAAGGGGTCATCGTCATGTCCCCTGCAGTGGAAAAATGAAAAGAATCGGTGGTGTCCCACCACCTCTCCGCCAGAGCGGCAAGGAGAGGCCTACAAGTGGAGAGCCTAGAGAGTCCTCGGCAGTAGGCGCCGAAACCCGCTCGATCCACGATGCGCCGGACTGCATCGGGGAGCTCACCGTACCACTCCCGAGCGCCAGTATTCCCATACCCACGGATGGTATGGGAACCCTCCTGTAAACAGAAAATAACAATTGCAAGAGAACATTCAAAATGCAGTTTTGAAAAAGCAGATGAAGCATGTGTGCAAGTTTGACAGATTCAGGCAAATACCGAGTGCCGGTGTGCTTACGGTGAAATATGTGTGCTGTGTCAGCGTGTTTGGGTGTTTCAGAACAGATATAGCATGTGTGCAAATTTAACAGATTCAGACAAATATTGGGCGCCAGTGTGTATGCAGTAGAATACAGTGAGTGCAGTGTGTTTGAGTAATTCAGGGCTAGTGCAGTGTGTGTGCGTGTGTCAGTCTCAAGCAGATATCAGTTGTATGTATGTTTACAGTCAACTACAGTCTACAGCATATCAGTTTTCAGCAGTTAAAGAATACAACTAGCTATGATAGTTTTTGTATCCTACATTGCGGAAAGTAAAGCAGAAGACAAAGAATTACCTCGGAAGTGCTGAATGAAAGGTGGGAGGTAGGCTCACGCAGTAGTAGCTCAGGCGCCACGTGCCTCTCGATGCTCCGGAACTGACGCAGGCCGTCGGGGGGCAGAACATGGATCGCCGGTCGGTAGGTCGCCGGGTCGAACGGGCGCTCGCTCAGTGGTAGGAGCTCGATCCCGGGATCCATCTCGTGGTCCGGGGGAGTCCCGCCACGTGGAATATCGTCCGTCATATCAGAAATGATGAGAAAATGGCCGGAGGAAGGAAAACCGGGCCGGAATACGAAGAGTCAACCGAAAAGTCGACTCCCGAGAGGGTCGGGAATGGCCGGAAAGGCCGGAATGTGAAAAGGCACGGAAAGGAAGAGGAAAACAAGGGGAACAAACCCCGAAAAGGTGGGAACGCCAAACGAGGCACCGAAACAAAAATGTGATCGGTTGAAAATGTTTGAAACGCGAAGGAAATCGCGAATCCGATGACGAAATGGGCGTAGAACGCGAAGAAACGGACGAAAAATGAAAGAAAAACACTCTAGAGAGAGAGGGCAAGAGTTTTCGATGGTGGAGAAGTGAGGAATAGGGTTTTGAAACCCTATTTTAAAACAACCGAAGTGAAAAGTCGAATCTGCCCCGACTCAGCAACTGTTTGCCGGTCGGCAATGTTTTGTGCCGGCCGGCACTTTTTTGTGCCGATGGAGTTATTTTTCAGCCGGTGGACAGCCGATGGCATCCCCTCCCGGCCGGTGATGTTCCCACAGCCTTGTTTAGGCCATGTGAGGAGTTTTTGGTCTTCATAGCTCAAGAAAGTGCAAGAAAGTGCATTCCCGACGCTCAACCGGCCTCCGTTTTGACTTCGGACTGCATCTGTCGTGCGTAGCACTTCAACCCATGCAAGGTGTATCCTTTTCGTATCCTTTTGACTTTTACAAGGTCCAAAAGTTCCCCCATGTATATCGCATATCAATCGCACTGTTTTGTGCATTTCAACTTATCGCACTGTTTTGTGCATTTCAAATTATCGCACTGTTTTGTGCATTTCAAATTATCGCACTGTTTTGTGCATTTCAAACTATCGCACTGTTTTGTGCATTTCAAACTATCGCACTGTTTTGTGCATTTCAAACTATCGCACTATTTTGTGCATTTCAAATCGTGGCACTGTTTTGTGCATTTCAAATTGTCGCACTGTTTTGTGCATTGTATTTCAATCGCGCTGTTTTGCGCATCGCACTGTTTTGTGCACCTCACTTGCATCTTGCATGCATCCTATTGCGCTATCTTGCGCATCTCGCTTGTACTTGTTAGTACATTGCATTGTTTTGAACACAAACCGGCTTCGCATAGCGTATAAGTCTAATTGTCAAAATCTTCTTTCATATCATTTTTGCATCTTATGAGGCATGCGTGGCTCATTTGTATCGTCTTACATTCCGTATAGCATGCGCGTCGCACTTGCATCATGTGCATCTCAAAAAACAAAAAAAAACAATCAATCATAGTGCATTGTCATGCATTTGCATTGTAGTTTGCATGCATTCATTGCATCGCCTTCCGCCTATGGCTTGCACCTTTCCAGGTTGAGCTTGGTCTGGTATTTTACTTTTCATGTTAAAACACAGTTCTGCATGTGTATCGCGCCGATTCCACGTTGATATGTTGGTTGAGGGTTGCGGCACCTTTTCATGCATGTTTAGCATAGTTGCCATGTAATGCCTTGTTTATGCCTTAGTGTGCCTTAGGTTGTTAGCCTTTGTTGGAGCATGTTTTAGGCTTGCATTTGTGAAGTTTATGTGCTGCCATATTCATGTATTACATTGTAGTGTAATTTTTGCATCCGGCATTAGGATCATTGTCCTTTCGCCAGCGGGTCGTTTCCCCTCTTATGTCATTCCATCCAATGTTTGTTCTTGCGTCTGTCTACAATGCTCATAGTTCAGTTGACCGTTCTATGGTAGACAGACTTGTTATCTCCATCAATCTATTTGACATAGGTGTGGTTTCGAACCGCTCGTGATTGGATCACGATTCAATTGCTTTGCATGTAGCTTGCATTGTTTCAATTACATTGCATCTCCATTTGCATTGTTTATACATTGATTTGTATATATTGCATTTCGTTTTGCATCCACATTTGCATTGTCATGCATGTTGCTAACGATATTGTACCTGTTAAGTTTGTTTTCTTTTCAGGCACGATATTGTATGTACGGTTCATTTGAGGTTGGTGCAACCAGACGAGCCGCACAGGTATTGTATCTCCCGAGTAAGACGTTTTGAGAATTGCATAATTCTCTTACATCCTTTCTGCATTGTAGTGTAGTTTGATGTATACTAGCTTAAAACTGTCGCATGTATGCTTCGTTACAGCTTTCTTTGCATGATCATAAGTTATGCTCGGCTCTGTGCATTGTCTTGCATTTTGCCCCTGCCTTCGGGCGCATATCTTGTTTGTCTTGCATGTTTGTCTAAGTCTTCGGCCTTGTCAAAAATGGGTCGTCTCTGGGCTTTGACATTCACTCCCGTCATTGTTATGACTTTCGAGTTCTGTCAAAGAGGGGCAACTATAGACACCCCATTTTTGACCTCCTCAAGACTTGGACTTCACCGTTTGAACACTCGGTGATCATCCATGTTTGTGTTCGTTTGGAGTTCCCGGAGGTCTCGGCTCACGTGCCTTGCCTCATGATCTCTGAACTTGACTGTTTAGGTGTTCGTTTGGAGTTCCCGGAGGTCTCGGCTACGCGCCCTGTCTCAGGATCTCCGAACTCGACCGTTTAGTGTCTAGTTTTGCACCAAACACTTGTGTCTTGCCTTTGAGAGGCAGGGTAGGGCTTGTGGACTATCCCCACCCACCACCGGCAGTGGCTAGAGGCCACCGGCTGGTTTTTGCTGCCATCGGCAATTTATATTGCCGGCCGGCACTATTTGTTGCCGGTCAGCACTTTTTAGTGCCGGCCGGCACTCTCTTTGGTCAAGATGGCATTTTTGGCCGGCCGATTACTGTGCATCTGCTTTAGCAGATATTTTAAGACAGTTGTCTTGCTTTTGCTCCCCTCCATACACGTGTATGGAGGGATCTCCCTCTTATGAAGCTTGTCTTGTAAGCTTTACAAGACAAGAAGCTTCTATAAAAGAGAAGGTCTCTCTCTTGTTGCAAGGGAGAGACTTGAAACACTTAAGAGATATTTAGACAGCCATTTTTAGGGTTTTGAGTTCTAGGGTTAGAATCCATACACCTTCTATCTCTATATCTCCCTCTTGTGTGTGTTTTAGTGTGCTTAGTCCATACTATTGCAAACAAACACCTAGTGTTTGACCTTCACTTAGCTACTGAGGTTCTAAGGGACTGATTTTGGTGTTTTGGTGTTGGATTCAAGCCAAGGAGGGCCATTGGAGCATCATTGTTGAAGAGGTCATCAAGGGTAAGAACCTTACCCCTTTTTACCCCATTTTTGCATTGATTTTCTACCTATCTTAGAGATATTTTTGTGCTTATTGTATAATACAGAAAAGTTCTGTTTTTTAGCCCTCTTGATTGTTTATTAAGGGTGTTTTTTGGTTTGAGGGTGTTTGACCCCTCTTAGGCCTTGAAAGGCCTCATTTTGTGCTATTTTGTGCTAGTTTCGGGACTTTGGTGTTTGGGCCTCTTCACAACTGAAATCTTGAGGGATTTCAGTGGTAAAGATAGACTCTAGCGGCTCAATATCCACTTGCTCGTATGGAATTGGCATAGCCAATGTCACATCAGTAGCAGCAAGGGCTTTGAGCCAGCCGTGTTTGAATCCTCGATTTTCAAATTTGGAGACTTCGTCTACATATTCGGCAAGGGCAACACTTTTCCTGGTCTCTAATGCCTTAGAAGCCTCCAAGTCGGCTGCTTCCTTCGCCTTCTTTACTTCCTCCAACTCAGCCTCCAGTTTGGAGACTGCCTCCTGGGCCAGTTTCAGCGCCCCCTCGCTCGCGTCCGCCCTCCTCTCGGCGGCTAATCTCAGTTCCTCTGCATTCCGTGCCCTCTCCATCTCAGCTTCGGCTTGCGCGCCTTCCATCTTCACCCTTAAAGCCTCAAACTCGGCCCTTCTCCTTTGGTCCTCAACTACCGTTTGAAGACGGTCGAGCTGTTCGATGGCGTCATGATAGCGACGGCCCATCTCGGCTATCCTTCCGACGGTCTGCAAAACAAGAATTTAAAACCATAACTTCAACAGTATTTGGATTAAGTGAAGCAAAGTCTAAATATGTACCAAAAGCGCCGATTGGGCGGCTAGTGCTGTCGCATTCAGATCTGGTTCCACCCAGAAAGCCTCCTTGTCAGACGGCAACGACACGGACGTAGCCAAGCTAAATGCGACTTCTGGATCTTTAAGCGCCGAAGCATCAGAAGAAACCGACATGCTTTTTTATCATCGGCTGAATGACAAAAGGAACGATCACATTCGATCCCTCTAAACGAGGACGTTTGCCACCTTGTTCTTCTGAGCCGGCCGCAAATTCGGCAGGGCGTTTCTCTGCCTCTTCCTCAACTTCTTAGCGGTCTTGCAGGATCAAAGTAGATTCGGCATTCTGATTTTTTGCCGTCTCCACCTCAATAACACGCAACGACTCTGATTCGCTAACAGGCAGGGAGAGTTGAGATTCGGTGGCGGGTGGTACTTCAGACGGAAGGGCCTCCGCTCTTTGTCGCGAAGCCAACCTTTCTGCATTCGCCTTCCTGGCAAGTTTTGTCAGGCTTAACCCGGCTATGTCTTCGGGGCCTGCGGAGGGAAGATCCTCTAAGTCATGAAAAACGCCGTCAAGTGAAAGATCCCCTTAGCCTGAAGTGGATGGAGGATCGGCCGAATTCAATACCTCGTCAGACTCGGTTTCATACTGATCTGATTCGGTAACATTAGCTATATCCCGCTCCAAATCAGACCCTTCAAAACCAACCTACCTCAAGTTTTTGAAGTCGGACAAAATAAGAGCGATAAGAAAATCTTCACCCTCCGGAATAGAGATATTTTCCACCGCCGAGAAGGTTGTATATGTCGGCTCGTAACAAAGCAGAACGTGGGCCGCCCTCCCTTGTTTCTGAAGACTTCGACGGCCGAAATACTTGTGCGCGACTTTGATATCCGAAAGAACGGCGTCGTCAGTTGAAGACAAGACTTTCTTCAAATCGTTCCCTGCACAAGCCAAACCATAACATTTCAAAGAAGAGGATTTACAACAAAAATGAACAAATAATAAAAGCGAGAACGCAATCGGCCACCTGGCTTACCCCTCCTTCTAGGAATAGGGTTGACGTGATCCTCCCCTTTGCCAAATTCCCAGTTACCCTGGACAACGACCATAACATCATCAACTCGTTACCCAGAACTGGAAAGCATAGTAATTAGCTGATGGTCGATATCCTTGGCCCTAAGGAAGAAACGCCCGTGCCGACCAGAAGACTTAGCCAAGGCATAGCAATGTTGGATGGCTAGAATGCCAAGGTTAATTCTAAGGCGACGGTTGAGCGCTATAACCCCCGTTATAATTCTAAAGAAATTCACATTGAATTGGGAAGAGATTAAACCCCAATAACGAAGCACAACCCTAAGAAACAGGTGAAGGGGAAAACGGACTCCACCCTCTGCGATTGACAAAAGAGGAAAGACAATCGAGGTTTTGTCCTCCCTTTCCATATCAAGAGTGCCGTCTTCCACAAACGACAGACGGACATCATCAGGAATGGAGAAATGGCATTTAAAGCCAGCAATTCGATCTGACGAGAGGAGGTCTTGACCGGGCGAGAGGGGGTGCTCATAGCTGACCTTCCCCGATCGTACCCACGCTCCCGAGCCGAGATAACTCCGGTGATGACGGACGTGTGGCCTTCGGCACCGAGTCAGGGTTTCCTAAATTCCCCCATTTTAAAATATTTAGGTGGCGACTCTGTATCTGGCAAAGCAGTCCATGTTTGGCACTACTTTTTCAAAAATCTGTTTCTCAAGACGATTTGCCAGATTTGGACTCTTTGGTTCAGATTAAGAACTGTGACACAAATCGAGTCCGAACTGTAGCGTGAGGCCCTCCGCGGGCGCGACTGCACACTTCAGCCAACTGTCGTTGGTAAAGTGCTTGGGGGGCAATTGTGGGAGCCGAATAAATAGAAGAGTTGGAAGGTGCGTACCCCAGAAATCAGATATTATTCGGCTCCATATTGCCTGACTAGGATGCCGAATACGTTAGGAAGGCCAAATAGCCGGAGATCGGTAGCTCCGAATAAATAAAAGGGGAATGGGATAAAAGTAGGCTCAGACCCCGAGGCCCAAAAAGCAAGTATAAATACAAGAACCACAGATTTAGAAAGGTATGTAAGAATCACTTCACTAAACTTAGAAAAGAAGCTATCCTAAGCGTCTAAACTGACTTGTCTGTTGGAGTGCTAATTCCGGCACCCCCGACCGGTGTGTTTGTATCTTTTCAGGTGACTAGCTGAGGATCACTAGCGTCTCCCAGGATCTGAAGAGTATTTCCAAATCACTTCTCCACAAATAGCTAAGATGTTCTGAACTACCTAGGCCTCGTCTAAGGTGAATCCTGATAGGAACACATCCTTTGTGCCATGCTCGATTTCCAAAACCGGTGTAGACACCTCTGGTGGCGGATGAATTGATGAATTCCCAAAAACAATAGCTACCCCTTTCCCGTGGGGACATGTCAACATCTGATGCAGGGTGGAAGAGACCGCCCTCACCTGGTGCAGCCACGGCCGTCCTAGAAGTAGATTGAAGGTTGCAGGAACGTCCAAGACATGAAAGTCAACATCGTGTTGTCCTAGACCAACTTGGGTTTGAATCTGTATGGTCCCCTTTACCTCTCTGCTTGTATTGTCATATGCCCTTATCACCTGGATGGTTGGCACAAAGTCTGCGGGCTTCAACCCGATTGCATATGCTGTCCTTAATGGACATATGTTGATGGTGAATTTCGTGTTGACAAGAACTACCGGTACCCATTTGTCTCTACACTCCACAGAGATGTAGAGCAGTTTGTTGTGATTTACGCCCTCAGGCAGCAGCTCCTTGTCAGAAAAGGTCAACGTCAGGGAAGCTTCTCCCGGAAAGACCAACCCTACCAGTTGTTCAGGTGTGGTATCTACGGAGAGTTTGGCCTTGTCCATTGCCAAAAGGACAGCCTGTCTATGAACTCGTGAAGCCATAAGCAGTCCCCAGATGGAGATGTCTGCCTGTATCTTCTTCAGCTGTTTCAGCACAGCCTCTTCTTCGAGTAACTTCTCTTTTTGTTTCTCCACCTCCTTGTCCTTCCTGGACGCTTCTAGTTGATCTAAGTGCGGGGACTTAAAATTCTGCCCGCTCCTAGTCATGTGGTTTACTTCACCCACATACCAGGTATCATCTGGTTGGGTTTGTCCCCAGTCGTCATCTGTGTGGGCAAGACATAGGTCGTCATCTTCCCACCACATGCCATCGGCAACCGACAGGCACCTGTCCGGCTCCGTTACAACTATTCCTGTGTCCAAAATACCTTCTGTTCCCATGCTCACAACACGTTCTGTCCCCTCAGGGGCTTTGGCTTTCCTGACTCTTTCAGAATCCTCGGTCCTTTCTCGCTCGAACTATTTCAGTTCGGATTGCTGTTCAATGTCCTCTGTACTCGAAAAGCTCTGGTCCCAAACAAAATTATTATCACCGGTGCTCTCAGACGGTGCATTCTGATTCCCGGCCCTCTCGGCCATTGTTGATGTTTCCATCCCTGGCAGACTTTACTCTAACTGAGGTTGTTCCACAACATCTGGTTGGTCATCAAGCCATCCAGTTGTTTCTGCTGAGCCATCAAACCAATTGACTGCCACATCCCCTGAATCCTATTCTTCAAAGAACTGTAGATTCACAAGGTCTTTTTCCAGATCCGCTAGGTCATCTAGCCCTTGATCAGGTCCATGCTCTCGTGCTACACAGACCTCTGCCTCTACTGGCAATTCCACATTTGGCCTAGCCTGGCCTACTGATGTAATGTAACCGCTCGAGTTGTACTTGAAGCTCACAGACCCCTCAAGCTCCGTATAACCATTCTGATCTACCTCCATAGTCGACCCAATTCTACCTCCGGCAGTCACAACCACCATCTCCGGTTGGGTTTGGGAGATGTCCAACACGCACAAGTCAGTGCTTTCAGGAATGAACACCTCCGGCTTGGGTAGGTGAGAAGGGGTGATATATATGCTGGGGTCGTATCACGCAACCCCAGTTTGGATGAAATAGATGCATTTGGGAGGTGGAGCGTGGTTATGTGGTGGGAGAGGGTTGGTTGTGACATTTGGTTTTTCCGGGGGCATGATCACCCTGTTGTCGATGACATCCTGAATCTCGTGATGTAATCGAATGCACTGGTCGGTGTCATGACCATGCTGCTAGTGATAGGCGCAGTACTTGGCCGGGTTATGGGAAGCAGGGAGTCTGTCTGGTAGTGGCCGCGGCTTTAGGGGCTTTAAGTTCCCTTTCCTGATCAAAACCCCAGAGCATTGGACGGGGGCATGTACAGTGGGGTGATGGTTCTTTGGTTTCGGGGGGAATACTTGGTTGTTTGTGAGCTACTTTCGGACGCACCGGTGAATGGCATAGCTGCAAGGGTTCTCGGGGTGGTGGTGGTGACCATTCCCACATCTGAAGATCTGCCAGCTGCAGCACTGCTTGTGCCTGCGTTTGAACTACGGTTGAATGCCCTCTTAGGCTGTTCTCGATCTTGGTCAATCCGACCCTGTTTCATAGCATCCTCGATCTGCACGCTATCTCGCATAGGTCTGCAAAGATGGGGAGGGGGAGTACGATCATCTTCTGCATAAGCTTGGGCTGGAGGTTGAGCACAACCATCCATATTTGATCTTTGTCAACTAGCCTGATGGTCATCATCGAGGCCTTGGCCCTCCACCGGGTTATGAAATCGGAGAAACTCTCCTTCGGCTGCTGCCTGGTTGTCTCAAGATAACGGGTCCTAATCTTGATCTGTGTATTGTATGAGTATTAAGCAATGAAGGCCTCAGTCATCTCCTCCCAACTCCTCTTGACAGAATCTTCCAATTTTGCATACCAAATGGCCGCTACACCTGACAAGGTCTGGCCAAACAAGGAAAGCTTCTATAATCTAGAGAGGTCCATCGGCCTTAGAATGTCTAGAAACAGCCGCAAATGCACCATAGGGTCCCTCAACCCATCAAAGCGGTCAATATGTGGCATCTTAAAACGGTCCGATAGCGTCACAACCGAGTTGCTGTACCCATGTTCAATATTCAGAATGGAATGAGCCGCTTGAGACTTCTTGAACAGCTTTTCAAGCTTGCTTACTTTCAGTGTCGTGTGGTCCGTCTCAAACTCAAAGGGAGAATCTGGTAGGTTGGTGGGTGTTTTGGACAGCTGGGGTAAAACTGGGGGCGGAGCCGGCCCGATTGGGATGTCCGTACCATCCTGGACATTAGTTGTCTCCCCGAGTATGGGAACTCTTGGTGAGAGAGGAACCTTGTGTGACGCAGATGCTCCAGTTTGCTGCTGTAGCCTAGCGATTAATTCTACCTATTGCGTGACGACCGCGGCCTGTTGTTTGGTAGATTGTGCTTGACGGGCATCGTCCTGCTGCATAGTTTTCATGCTTTCTTGGAGGTGACGTACCATCTCCTCTAACCTTGCCATATTGTACGGATCTATCTGAATTACCGGTATATTTGCCCCCGTGATAGAAACTGAGACCTCCGCCTGACTGTTCACTAATGGGGTAGACCACTGATCTGGCGACCACTGTACTGATACACTGTGCCTTTTTTACCTCCATCTAGCAACCGGGGGTAAAGAAAGAAACACTGCTTGTCCGTCTATCAGATCCCTAGATCGATTAAGTCTACGACCTCTAACCCAGAGTGCTCGGGGAATATCTACCTGGTCGGATGCAATTGTGCTAAACTACCTTGCAAAAAGATAAATAAAGCATAATAAGGAAATAAAGAACAGAAAAATGAACAGCGTGATAGCTTAAATAAATACAACACACAGTTGGCACACACAAGCTGAAAGAACTGTCATCAACCACTGATCACTGTTCCCCCAAATTACTGCTCCAAAATTGAATCTGATACCTGCAAATATAACTGATTCTCAAAATATAGATACTGATGCCCACAGGCGTGATACTCAGACTTGCAAACTGATACGTGTATTCCCTGTAGAGGCACAACTCTAAAAGCACATAACAAGCAAATGAGAACCAAAACACCCATATATTGGGGTAGGGTTTCCCTGTCCTATTTTGTCAGGAGCTAGGGTTTCACTACGCATACAGCGGTTTCAAACAACCTACAATCGGGTAACCAACCTGTCCTAGTTTGGAATAGTCACTATGGATTCCGAATATGCACTAGGTCGAATGGTCAAAAAGGGTGCCCCGGTAAAAACCGAGGTTTGTGTTCCCGTCGTGGCAAAGCTAGCAACCGGTCAGCCTTATGGCACACTTCTTGAAGCGAGCCTCCGGCAAACCGTTCAGGAATAGCATACGGAAAACACGGTGTCTTAGGCGCACCAATGCACATGCAATGCAAAGAAACACATAAGTGTAGTCAAAACAAGATATCATGAGTTCGAGTCAAGCTCTCTAACTCCCCAGCAGAGTCGCCAGAAACTGTAGGCGTGCCCCCGAGGGCCTCATGCCTACAGTTTGGACTCAAATTGTCACGGTTCTGAATCTGATCTCGCAAAGTGCAATGCAAGACCGATAAATCACCAAAGAGTCCAAATCTGCTAAATCGTTTTGGAAAACTGATTTTTGTAAAGAAGTGCCAATCATGGACTCGCCACCTAAATATTTTATTTTGGGGAAATTTAGGAAACCATGACTCGTGCCTAAGGCCACGTGTCCGTCATCACCAAAGTTGCCTCGGCTCGGGAACTTGGGTACGATTGGGGAAGGTCATCTATGAACACCCCCGCTCACCCGATCAAAGATCGGCCACTACTAAACATGATATCTAGTTTTTGAAAACACATGTGTTCTTATTCTGGTTAATTAGCTAGAATTACTATGTGATGCGCACAGCAAAACAAGTATAGACTAGATCACCAAATTTGCAACAAAGCATCGCATATCCATTTGTTTGGAAAATGGTTTGAAGTTTGCTACTTGTAAGTAGGCTAAAATGCGGATTTCAATGAATTGTTCCAATCCAAGTAATCCAACCTTCACCCACAGTCATTCAGGCAGTTAAACACATAAGCAGTTAGCCTCATGGAAAGCATGCTATCATGGCAATATTCACACACATGCAGTATGCTAAAGCATAAACACTTACAGTGTACTCCGAGCCAAAACTGAAACTAGTTAGTAATCATTGCATGATCCTAGTTCATGTTTGAAATGTCTAATGCAACACATACAAGATGAAACTAGAAATAGGCTCGGTTATTCTACGATCACATATGAGATGTGATAATTTGATACACGTATTCAACTTGGAATTGAAATACGATGCAGTTAGTATGATGCGTAAAGTCCGGTGCATGCAAGATAGATGAATGTATGCAAATATGCGAAGCATAAGTATGCTAGACAGATCAACGGATGCAAACATGCAAAACATAAGTATGCTAAGTGAAACATGACCTAAAACTAACCAACAAAAGCAAGTAAGTAAAAGGGAGAAAGAAATGGAGGTTGGAAGACGTGCACACACACACGCACACTTATTACAAAATTCGCCCTCTCGACGGAGGGTCCGAATAAATAATACATACCAACTAACTAACTAACTAACTAACTAACAAGCTAATTAATTATTAAACAACCAAATTCAATAACTAGCTACAACTAATTATTACAAAACTTAATTAATTAACATATTAATTAACTACAAATTGAAAAGCAACAAACAAAGCTACTCCAGCTCTGTTCACAGAAGCAGAAGGGTATGCATGCTCGTGTTCAGTTTCTCGCCTCGAAACGCCTTCCGATTGCTCCTTAGAGGCTCTGTTTACAGGGTGTCCTCAAGGAATTCCTACTGAACCTTACCAAAAACATGCTGGGGAGTGCATCAGTGGCCTGCCGGCCATGGGGAGCCACTGCCGACCAAAAATGAAGGGGTGCCGGCCAATAAGAAGGCACTCCCAGCCATCTGCAAGGCACTGCCGGCCACTGATGTGCTGGGACACCAAGCTGCAGTAGCGCACAAAACAGAGAAAATGGAGGGTCTCCCGAGGGTATGTACGCACTATGCCACCCCATATCATCTCAAAGCATCAAGGTAGAGGCATAGTCGGATCCACAACCATCAATCACGCATCCCGATGCATGATGGCCAAAGATCCAACTTGTGAAAATCAATGTAAAATGAATGCACAAATTAG
>NW_021036028.1:0-15495 GCF_004153795.1 Camellia sinensis
AATCCTGAAAGTTGTGCAAGGATGCCGTACGTAAGATATAGTAATCCTCCGCACAATTTATGTGATAAATACACAGAACTCATGACGTGATAAAGGAAAGCATAATTCTCACTTCGGCAATCCAGAACATTTAAGGAATCTGTACGTTCCTCTCATCATTAAAACAAATAATAATTCGAGTTCATTTGTCTTATTGTTATGGCCTGGAGCTAACAACAACAAAAAAGAAAGACAATATCATTGGGATTTCTTCGAAATTTTATGATATGAACTATTTCGATGATCCTAACATTAAGCCCACAGACCACTCCGTGCTTCCTCATCAGAACTTTGTATGCGCACACATTAGACGAATTCTAGAAATAATGGTAGAGGAAGAGAAATCGAATGAGAACGAAAATACAGACACCCCATAAAAGGGGACTCCATTTAACCTATATCATATCATGGGTGCCGTACACAAAGAAACCATTATACGATCTGGTTTACCTTTTTTTTTCTTATAGTTTTACAATATATGATTATTTACATACATAAATTTTTTTATTTATTTTAGGTCAACATATTATTGAAATCAACTCATTGACTCATTATTCATGATCTTTTCAATTCCCTGTGTTATAAGCGAAGTCCATTAATCTATGGCGCATGTGATTTTTTCTTTAATTTATTTTCATTGCATAGTTAACTTCTATTATTAGGGACACAACTCTTGCTGAGATTAGGTGTTCATCTTGTTATATAAGTCTTATTTTAGAAAGTTGTTTCTTACCAGAACGTATTTGTCCGACAACGCTGAAAAATCGCTGTTTCCATGAGAGGCGACAGAAAGTAATTGTAAGACCGGCGATATTGCCAAATTTAGAACTGTCATGATGCACATAGCTCAGTCTCAACTTGATACTTCCACATTACATGATGCAGGCTGAGTGATCATGAGAACACTGCCAGTCATAGCCCGTTTGGTAGGTTGCCCCTGCAGTTTCTCTCTTTATGACTATAGACAAAATAAAATAATATCCAGAACAGGTGTTCTGCAAGACTGTCTTTCTCTGAGGATATAACTTCTGGGCTGCCATTCCTGATTGTATAACACTGTACCCATCATGAATTATTGTAGTTTTTTAAAATCTTTGGTCCTACTTGTGTTGAGTGTCTGATAGTATGTTTAATGCTATGGTCATCTGAGATTTAATACCATATTTCGCACGCAAAGTCCTTTTATTCAAGGTCGCCGACTAAGTCTACACCAGACCCTGATCCCCCTGACCATTCTTCTTTGCACGGAGGAAACAACCTTTATTGCTGAGTGGTCTATGTAGTGGTAGAGACGTAAACGTTCTCCGATAAGCCTTGCTATGGCTCATCCTAATGAACTTACACCTCTATGATTTTCTAACTCACTATTTGTTAATTATTAAGATGCTTTTCATACTATTGCCTCTCAGAGTTTAATTTGAGAGGGTAGATACGTTATCGAGCATGGGCCTTGCTTCTGAACTCTGGACAGTTCTTATGTGCGTAAGATGGAAACAAAGTTTTCTCTTTCTACGAGATATGAAATGGTGCGTGTCGATAGCGATGTGTGCTGAGTGTGTGTTGTGTTCAAGTGACCAAGCATCTGCATTGGCGGGTTTCCATGTGATCCAAACGCCACAAGGCCACACATTCACTGTATCATTAGACCTTATAAAGTGAAGTGCTATCTGGTAGAACAATACACTACTTTAGCCTCAGTGAAGAGGCGCTGAGTATCGAGTTCCTGACAAACAAACGGCTTTGCCTCTAGCCCGTGTATGTATCGCGATATAGGCATCGAGATTTTCGTCATCGATCATCGGAGTCTCGTTCTAGGGGGGTTGAGGCCTCCTTCGCGATGCATATTCAGGCGAGGCTCGGAAGCGTCTCCACATACCTTCTATGGCCAAAAAATTAACTTCTCGACTAGTGTTGATTTGATGATTCAGAGCTATCTTCTACAGCACAGTGATAATAGAGTGTTGAGGCCCCAGAAGACTGGAGTACAAAAGGATAGTAAACATGGTCTGCCCCGCTCGCGTTATCACTTTTACCTATATGTAGTTCTGGTGCAGTAGTAAGGAAGGTCATTGCGTGTTGTGATGTGTGCTGACATCTGCTTTTCTGTCCACTGCTATTCGTGAGAGTAAGCCTCTACTATCTCGAGATGCATCTTATCACTTTTGTGCCAATTTTACGCACGTAATTTGTTCAGGTCCTTCGGAATGTTTTTCTATCGTTAAACAAAAAACTTCAGGGTAAGAAAACTGACATACCGGGAAATTAGTTGTGCCTCAGTTCGCACTGGTTCTGAATGGCTTTTCAGACGCATATTACACCCATTAGGTAATAAAACCTGTGCAATTCTTTGCAGATCTCTTGCCTGCTCTTGCACGCCATACATTGGTAGATTAGTGATGAGTTACTTAGGAAGCTCCCTGCCATTCCTGTTATTATCTATCTATATCTCGTATTACTTAATTTGCAGTATTTATGACATGTGGAGTATTTTTATCGTGAGCTTCTCAAATCGAACATTGGAATTTAGTGCGAACAAATTTTCTTGTTAACTGCTAAGTCCTCTTACATGGCCTTTTAGTGACCTTTTTTCGTCGCACCGAAAATCGTTTGTAATTTATTCTTATTCTTATTGAGTATGGTTGACTCGACGAACCATTCTGGACTCTGGAACTTCGTTTGCAATCCTATTCCAAACCTTAGTTTAATTCAAGCGTATGTGATATAATATGGGAGTGTGGACGCCGCCACCATCGAGGAAATCACGCTCCTTGAAATAGCGTTTTCTATATCATTAATATAGAACTAGTGACAAAAAGGTATCTACTACATATAATAGTTTGCATTCTGTTACTTCTGAAAAGGTAATGGCTCTCTATTAATCTCCTGGATGCGTCGAGCTACCGAACCCTATTATCTATTCAGCAACTTCAGCATGTGTCATTCCAGGATGGTTGATAGAGGGCTTATTTTTCTTCTATCCTGGGGCTGGTTCTCAACCCCAGTTGTTGAATAGAGGGTTGCGGAGACTTTGTAGGGTTATTTTTTTTCATATCTTATGAGCATGAGTATCCTCTACGTAAATCTTCGCCTCGGTCAGGTATCATTGTTTTAGCATAGTGGATGCTTGTTTTTCTTCTTGAGTTACTACAATGTTACTTTTTCACCATCAATGCGGAATCGCGATCAGACCAATGATTAGCATAGTTTATATTATCAGTCCTGATCAGAGTATACACTATTAAGGTATAGCTCCGGATCAGTGTGTTACATTTTTCTCCGTTCATCTTGTGTGGTTAGATAAGGATACTGCGTGTTAGCTGTGTCGTCCGATCAACAAGTGAATTCGGTTGGAACTGTGTTGTCTCGATGTCGTCCTGTGATCTTTTGCTCATTTATTATTAGATTTTTAATGTTTAAATCTAGATTTTTCATCACTAATGCCCTGGTAGGTGGTTGCCTGGTGGAGTTCTGTGAGACACAAATAATCTGGGGGCTTTTTCTTGTCTTCTTTGCTGGAGTGAACATCAAAACCTGAAGCCCAAAGAATGAAGTTCCCATCAGCGACCACAAATTCTTCACATAACCCAGGCCTATCAGGTCTCTAGTTTTGTTGGGCTACGAAGGAGATATGGACGTGGCCTATCCTCATAACCTCTTCATCTTTTGAGAGACGGGCCTTTGCTTGCAGAGTGGGCGTGCGCGCTCGAGTGAGAGTGGTATCGCAGTGATAAGTACTACTACTATCTGCGAGAGTAGCCGGTGTCTGTTGCGAGATTCGTGTAAAAGTGATCCAATGAGTTACGAGATTTCTAGTTGCTTCAATTCAAGAGCTGAAAAGGTAGGCAGATTATGGGTTCACCAAGAAAATTTATGTAGTTTTTTATGCACCCTCCAACACATATGCAACTAAAGATGAGCTTCATCTACTGATTCATGACCAGTCAATAGCCTTGTCTTGGAACCCACTTATCTATTTCCGAATATATCTTCACCTTCGTTGTATTTTTGGGGGAGGTTACCATATTTTATTAACTTTTTTCGACCCAGGTGTGAAGGTTGGACTTTCTCTTGACTTGGAAGGAAATTTGTGTGAAGTTGTTCACCATCTCCTCCCAACTCTTGTATCAAGTGGGAGCCAATTCATCTATATCTCACTGCTATCTCTCTTATAATGATTTTGGAGACAAAATCTCTCGAAAGGCGCCAGAGAGTTGGTGCACTGTCCATGGAACACCAAAAGTGATTTCAAATGGAAACCTCGCCACGTGTTCTCTGGCATTGCCTTGTTTTCCATCAAACTTAATAAATTTGGGCACTGTCTACCCAGTTGGGTAGGGCATGGTCAATATCTCTTGAGAGTATGGGGGTTTCACATCTGGGTCGGGGAGAGATGGTAGTTACTTCTTGCTACGCTCTTGCTCAAGCATAGCTTATACATTGGCTAGGGTAACAAAGTGAGTGGGCTGGAATAGTCCAGTCTGCTCCTGGATAGCTAAATCAATGACTGTACCGTTCGCTTGAGGTACCACCAGAGGCACCTGGATTGGAGCTCGAGCTGGTCTAGAGGCCATGGCCATAATAGCCGCAGTGAGAGTTTGCAAAGCTGCCAGAATCTCCCTCTGCATATCCTGTTGTGACTGAACTGCCTCAACAATAACATCGTGGTCATGGTCCTTCGTATGTGCTTCTCCGCCATTGGAAGAGCCTTGCTGCCGTGGGAGTTGCTGAACTTCATCCTCTACCATCTTTTCCAGTGAAGTGTGTAAGCCACTGCGTGTATAAACCATCAACAAAGCGGCCTCCCCAGCAGAGTCGCCAAAAATGTAAGAGGGTTCAAGGTTAGAGAGGTGATTAGAGAGGCAGAACTATGCTAATGGTCCAATAATGGCGGAAGTGGCTGGAGAATAAGTAGCAGCAACTGTGTGGGAGTTGGAGAGTGTGTAGCTAGGTGAGGGTGAAGCAAGTGGCTCAAGAAGAAGTGTATAGCAGTGCCAAAATGGGTAACATCTCCCCCAAATCCCTAAAATTTCTCCTCTTGAACCTTAGGAAATGGGTCCTATTTATAGGCTTTTCCTTGGTAACAAGAGGACACCAAATGGCCAAATGGAGAGAAAACATGTGTCCTAGAGGATCACATGGAATATTCTGCCTTGAGCCACCAGGCTGAAGGTGCCACATGTCCCTCTGCATGTATTGTGTACTATCTGTTTGCCTCTACAACTACCTTTTCGAACCTCAGCAACTGTAGTTGTGTCGGGAGTGTTTGGCACGGCAACTCCCTTTTTGGGCCTCAACAAGTGCACTTGCAGCGGGAGTGTTCGCCTCTACACTTGCCTTCTCAGCTTGAATCTCAGCAAGTGCACTTGCAACGGTGAACCTCGCCGCTGCACTTGCCTTCTCAGTTCTATTTGGCCAATACATGCATTCTTAGGACTCCATTAGTCTGCTATCGACTATGTTCATGCTCACCTTAGCGAAGCCTCTACCCTTAGCCACCTAACCACAAACTCCCCAACTTCCCAGGGCAAAGGCCACAGCCAGGCCTGCTATCAGCCATGCTGTGCCTTAGTACCAAGCCCAAGGGGGCTTCTTTAGTCCTGCCTATGCGACCAAGGCAGGTCCATGACCTGGGTAATGGAAAGGGAGTCCCTTATACTCGGGCTGCCCTGCTCCCATCTTTGCAGGGTTGCCGCGGTAAACTGGTATTTCTGAGCCTGCTATCAACACCAAGTTAAATGAACTGTGGGGCCGGCTATTAGTCCTAGGCCAGTAATGCCTTAGGGCCTGCTGTCAGCGCCAGACATTAGCCTCTACTTGCAGAGGGAAGCCTCTCTTAAAGGCTGCTATCACCTTGGCAGGATAGTCTCTCTGCAACTTAGTTTCTGCGGCAGTCATTTCCCGCGGCAAGTTCAGACAGCATGACCGAAGATATTAGAGATGGTGCTGGCACTGAAGATACTTGGAATGGCGGCGCTGAGACAAATTGCCTTAGTAACTCTGCCGCTGCACATGTTCCCTCGGCAACATTAAATGGCGGCAGAACCGAAGTTAATAGGAATGGCGGCGCTGAGGCAAAGTGCCTCAGCAACTTTGCCGCTGCAAATGGTCCATTGGCAACTTCACCGCTGCAGATGTTGCCTGTACAACTTGACTTAGGCATTTCTCCTCGCTGAGTCCATCTGGAGCCCTGGTGGGTTGGACTTGCCTCGGCCCATTTGTTGGCACGCTTCCCTTGGGCTTTAGCCCATGCTCCTTTTTTATCCTTGGTCGCTTTCTCAGGGCGATTTTAGTGCTTGGGTCCATACTTAGTTTTGGACTTAATTTTTGACCCTCTATAGATAGATATTAATCATTTTGAACCTAGTTGATTGAACTCTTCTTAAAATTATATTTTTATAAACTCAAACTGATTTTATTGGAAGACCTAACATATTTTCTTAGGCTTTGTTTGGCCATGTCTTTTTATTTTATTTTATTTATTTATTTTAAAAGCCCATTTCATTATACACTTTAATGGCTTTTGATACACTGCCTATTTTGACAACTAGGTTAAAAGTTAACTTTTTAACTTTTTTTGGTCACATTTTTTTTTATTCACCTCTTCTCTTGCCCTTTTACGGGTCAGCACCCTCTAGCCATATCTACCGGATGGAGACGCGTGGTGACGACAAATCTGACGTTGAGGAGGGAGGCACGTCTGTGGAGTTCAAGAGCCAAACGAAATGACGTTGATTTCTGCTGTTTTGGCCAAACGAAAGGTAAGTGATAGGAACCCTTCATCCACTCTTCTTCTCTAGACCAGATTGAAAACTCAACCTCTCTCTCTTTAGACTTACATTTTCAGATTTGGCCTCTTTCTTCTCCATCAGCAAACCCATCAGTGGCGGTGGAGGGCTTCCGGTGTTCCTTCTTTGCATTGACATGTTGCTTTGTTTACCCAAACACATTAGAAGCCCTAGATCCCCAAATCTCCTAAATTGACAACCAAAAAAAGGTCAGATTTTTGTTTTCTTTTTCTTTTTTTTATTTTTTATAAATCCTCCCCACTTAAAAAGCTATGTGATTATTTTGTTTTGTTTTTTGTCTTTGTTTTTTTATTTATAAATCCTCTCTATTTAATCCCCATAATGAAAAGCTGTGTGATTATGGAAATAGACTTGCTGAAATGCTTTGTGATTTTGAAAAAATGGACTTGTTGAAATGATTTATTGAAAGCATATGTGATTCCGCCTAGACTTACATTTTGCATTCCAAATGTATGATAAAATGCCTCGATGAAATTCTTTGTGATTTTGAAAAATGGATTGTTTTGACATGTGAAACAACAACAAAACTTCTTTTTACATATATATGAAATATATATGGAAATGTATAAATGCTTCAAAACATGATGTTAATGGTTGTCAACTTTAGTTGATTAAATTAAGGAACTGGTGGATTCACATGATATGTTAATTAATAATACAATACATATATATTGATAATTTTGATTATCATGATGAAGGCTTGGTTGTAATGCTTGATGACAAATTAAAAAGTTTGAGCAATTTAGACCTTGAAATAGAATTTGTTTCTTTAAAAGGTTTTTCTTTTTGAGTTATGAGAGTTGTATTCAAACTGGGGAATTGGGTTATCTTTCTGGTTTTTTTTTATTTTTTTATTATTATTTAAAAAACAAAGTTATGACTTGTGGCTTTGTGATGCATAACCATTAAGAGCATGTTTGTTTGGTGGGATTGAAGGGTGAGATTGGACTAATAGTCCGTTATTTGTTTCAATTTTTTTGCACCGGATTATTAATCCCAAATCTGTTAAACTATTGTATCCTATAGGAGGGGAGACACAAATTATGAGATAACTCATCCCATGGGATTAGGTCATCAAATTACATTATTGACCTTCTAGTATTAAATATCTTTTTCCTCATGGTATTAATTATACTTAATAAAATAGTCTCAATTAAAAATAAAATAATTTTATTTAATTTTTATTGATGTTTTATATATTTAAAATTTTAGAATAATTTTTTATAGATATTTTATTGACGTTTTATTTTAAAATTTTGTTGATATTTTATTTAATTTCATTATTTAAATTTTAATAGATGTTTTATTTAATTTCATTGTTTAATTATTATTATTTTTAAAAATAAATTTATTTAATTGTGTAAAAAATAAAATAAAATAAATTTTTATTAATCTAGCTAAAAATAATTAAAATATTAAAACTATGTTTAATATTGCTATTACTTAGTAAATAATTGAAAATGATAAAATAGTCATTTGAACATTTATCGTTCTCCATAATATCCCAAACAAACATAGGATTCATATCCTATCCAATTAAATAATCATTTCCTGACATCTAATGCCATGACTAAACAAATATGGCATATATATCCTATCCAATCAAATAGTCCCAGGATTATGAATCTCAGGATTACAATCCAATCGATTCTAATCTCTCTTATTCAGTCCATCCAAACAAACATGTTGAAATATGTGGGATATGTGTCTGACATGTCTAGTTGGGCATGGGCCCAACAATTATGTATAAATAGTTAAGTTTACTAAATAACTATGTATAAATAAGATGTCCATTTTATGCATAGCATGATCTATATTAGTTTGTAAATATCATTTTATCCTATAAAAATGTACTCAAGAAACATGACATCTGGACGCGTCGTGGTGTCCTTGGACATAAGAATTAGTTGAATCTGACACTTTTGAAACATCCGCACTTGACACCCATGACCGAGTTCACGGAAGTTACTCATGTGGAATCTGCAAATCTGCAGTCCTTACATACTTGTATGATAGTTTTAAAAGAATTAACAATCATACGGCATTATTAGCTTCTATGGTGTACATAAGGCTGGTTTGGTCCATATAAGAGCTAAACATTAGAATGAAAGCATAGTTAGTTTTGGCATGCCCAATGATTTAAACTTCAATGGATGACAATGTTTAGGTATATGTAAAACCAGTGTCAGTTTCTAATGATATCCCATTATCACCTACGTGTTAAAATTCTCCTCTATTTTAGTAGTTTGCAAAGCTATACTTAAAACCAATAAATCAGTTAAGTGTGTATTATGTGATGCAAAGATACCAGAAATTAAGGTAATCTTAGTTTCTTACCTCCCTATGGCACTATATGCTTTTGAAAGGTTCTGACATGACTCAATTGTATCCACATGACCAGGACCAAGGGACGCATCCATAATCTCCTTGGCTACTGCAAACATCTGTGCAACTGACTGAGGCCTATCTAGTTCCAAATATGCCGCACCCAAGTTGTTATAAATATACCCAACCCCATAATGCTTGGAACCAAAGCACTCTTTCAGTCTCTCTGCTGCACTCTCCAAGTAGGGTATAGCCTCCTGCACCTTGCCTGTTAGTAGAAGCAACTAGCCAATACGTACAAAAACACTTTCCTTCTGAGTGTTGCTCTTGAGGGAGCTTCTCAAGTATAGCTTGTGTTCTCTTTAGCAACGCAATTACAGTTTCAAACTATTCATAGTCTCATATTGCATCGGTATCTCCATATATGCCTCAGAAACTTCTACTGGGGAGGTTGCTTCTTTCTTATCAAGAATCCCAGAAGCAATCTGTAGACACATTTTTGAGTCAGCAAATTTCTCTTGATTACATAAAGCTTTCGCCATCAAAATGAAGACCATAGCTCGATCTTCACTTTCTTTATCAGTCTGCTGAACAATGTCCTTCAAAGTATTGATGGCCTCCTCATACTTCCCCAATGCAATCTGAATGTTGGAGGCATCAATCTTTGCCCGAAGCAAATTAGAACTAAGACCCCAATTCTTCAGTACCTTATGTGATAACTGATTCTGATCCAGTGCCTTTTCATGCTCCTCCAACCCAGTATAGAAAACCCCAAGAAGCTGCTTGTCATGCGCGACTTCCACCGAATTATTCCCCAATTGTCCCTTATGTATCTCCAATGCTTTTAAACAAAACGGCAACGCCTCTTGAAAATTCAAAACAGCAACATAAGCCACTACCAAATCCCGATTAGCATTACCAATTTCCCTACTGTTTTTCTCCAAAGTCATTTCTTTTATCTCCAAACAATTCCTTAAATTAACAAGAGCTTCCTCTCTCCTTCCCATTGCAGTCTTGCTATTCGCCAATTCAAGCTGAACTGCGTGAAGAATCGGTCTAATATCATCAAGACTACAAGAACCTTTTAGCCCTATTAAGCTATCCTAAACTATCATTACACCTTTTCAAGCTATAACAAGCAGAACCCAACAATTGTAAAGCCATGGAAAGAGGTAAAGACACTCTATTATCATCTCTATCCAAAGCTTTCAAAGCTCTATTAGCAAAAGAAAGAGTCTTTTCAGGGTCCTCACCTTTTTGGTCAAGTTTGAGGCCGAGTTTCAAGCAAGCCAATCCAAGTTCCCTCTCGTCAAAACTTGCTTCCATGTCCTTGAATGCTTTGAGCATATCTTCAGTGGTCTTGGCAGCCTCAAAAGCCTCATCTATTTTTCTTATGGAATTATGGTGGAGTTCTGGAATAAAGAATTATGATAGCAACAAGATAGAGAGAATATGGAGAGAATTTACATTGCCTTCTTTATTGGCTTGAATGCCAATTTATAGAATACATATTGTATATATAGACAAAAATCAAAAGTTATGGCATATTTACCTTACGTCCAATTTCTACAACTTTTGACAAAACTTTACAATTTTTTGACAAAGTCTACAAGCCTAGGCATATGCTTATACAACATTTCCACAAAATTAAATACAAAGACAAAAAGTCATAAATGAGAGACTTTAATTATTTGTCATCTTTATACTACAATTATGATAAAGAGTTTGCGCCCGTGCTGTGTGGTGATTTAACTCCCATCATCAAAACTATTGATGAATCATACTGGATTTATAAAATTTTAGAAGAAAATTTTAGTGAACATCCATTAAAACTATGGCAACGTAGTCCACGTTATTGTAGTTTAAAATTGAAAGACCCTAATGTTATTATTAGAGTAAGACCAATGATCTATACTGTAACGCCCCCAAAATAATACAATAAACCTATCTATCATGCGGAAGAATATAACAGAAATACAATACTTTCATTCATCAGAGTTTACTGTTTAACAACCAAATTTGATTGTAAAAGTGGATTTTGGCAAATTCAATTGACTGAAGAGTCAAAAAAATTGACAGCTTTCAGTACACCTATAGGACATTACCACTGGAATGTTATGCCTTTTGGGTTAAATATTGCACCACAGGTATTTCAACGGTGGATGGATACAATTTTTAAAGATCTTAAAGATTGTTGTGTAATTTATATTGATGATATACTTATCTTCTCTAAAACCAAGGAGGAACATAAGAAACATTTAAAATTACTTTGTGAAAAATTCCAAAAACATGGAATTATTTTGTCTCAAAAAAAGATTGAACTAGAAAAAGAATCAATTGAATTTTTGGGAATAATTTTAGACCAGAAATGTTTAAAATTACACAAACATATTTTGTCCAAAGTACGAGATTTTCCTAATACTCTTGAAAATATAACACAATTATAGAGTTTATTAGGCATTTTAAATTATGGACGAAATTTTATCAAAAATCTTTCAAAAATAGAAATTCCTTGATTAACTAAATTAAGGAAAAATGTTATTTTTGAATGGATAGCAGAAGAGGTTGTTTTAATTAAACAAATTAAAGAAAATGTTAAAACTTTACCAGATGTTTATCTTCCTAAAACAGGTGATAAATTAATTTTAGAAACAGATGCCTCAGAAGCATGCTGGGGATGTGTTCTTAAAGCAATACCAAGTAATTTATGGTATGATGAAGAGATACCTTTATCAGAAAATGGGATTAGACCAAGAAAAAATCCAATACCCTTAAAATTACAAAAAGAAGAATTAATTTGCGGATATAATTCTGGAACATTTAAACCAAATGAACAGAAATATATTATTTTCGAAAAAGAATTATTTGCAATAAAATTAGCAATAAAGAGTCTTCATATTTATTTAGCCTCAGAAAATTTTATTGTGCGCACTGATAATAAGGCAGTAAGAGATTTTTTGATCAATAAAAAACCTATTGAACAAGGAAGAAGATTAGCCTGGTATAATAAAATTTCTGAATATACTTTTAAAGTAGAACATCTTAAAGGTACTAACAATTTTCTTGCAGATTTTCTTAGCATAAATTGTTTCAGAAAATTAAATTGCTAAATAAGTAAATTTAATTTTTGCAGAAGACCTCTAGACCAAGAGGAAACAATGGATAAGGGTAAACAACCCGCTCAAGGAGATTGGGTGACAATTGCTAAAAAAGCAATCCCTAGAGAAGAAAAAGTTTATGTTGTGTTTGCAGGAAGACAACCTGCAATTTACACAGAATGGATGATTGCAAAACACAAGTTTGTGGATACTCAAGAGCAATCTTTAAAACATATAATAGCATGACCAAAGCAAAAAAATCTTTTTACAGTGCTCCAACCATGCCTATTTATCAAAGGAATCAAATGAGAACTAACCCAGTTCCAACTAATATTCAGACATCTAAACCAGATGAATCTGAGATAAAAGATTTTTTCAACCCTGGTATATCTAGAGAAATTTATACAGAACTCAATGGAGTTTGGAAAACTCACATTGTAGACAACAAAGTGAAATTTCGAAAACACATGGGAGTTCTGGCCAACAAATTAGCTGAACAAACAGCTAAATTAAAATATTTGCAAAATCTATATTTCAATATTCTTAAACAAATGAATTGGAATGAAGATTTTAATTTTGAAAAAATAAACAATTTTCTTCAACTATCAGACCTCATATCAGATGAGTTTTCTGATCCAGTTTTTGAACAAATAAAAAGAATGTCTTTTTGAAAAAGTAAGAACTTTGCTTCCAAAAGAAATTTTTATGTTAACCAAAAATCGAGTTGAAGATCATTATGATAAGATTAGACAAATCTTAGAACGATCTTATGATAAATTAAATTTGAAAGATGGAATTCCCAAAATAACTATCATGGCAAACCATGACATGTGGTTCTTTGAGGATATAGATTGGGGAATAACTAATCAAGTTATTTTTCAAATTTTAGATCCAATCCAATAGATAGATTATTCAATGATCATTAAAGCAATGCTCTCATGGATAGTAAAAGGCTTTCGATGGAGCAAATATTTTACTTTCTCGATCTCCAGCACTGTTAGTTGGCGAGAATGAAAACATTTTTTCCAACCATACTAGATTTGGTATCTTAAAGAAACTGAAGATTTTGAATTTGAAGATGATTATTTAGATGAAGATCATCGGAGAGAGCGATTGGAAAATATTCAAAAATTTTTTTTGACAGAATATTGGATAGACAGTTTAATATCTGTTTCACAAGCAGCGTCCAACATCCATAGCTCAGCAAAATTGCCGTTCATGGTTACAGATGGTAGAATATTATTTGTAACTCATTTTCCCATAACATATCAAAGGTCTCCGACACAAATTAATGAGTCTCTTGACATGTTAATAAATCTCAAAAAGAGAAATAATTTGGATCTTCTGTTGGAACTAGCCATGACCGCGGATGATGTAGAACATTTCTGGAATGAGCAATACAGCCAAGATCCAGATTCCCCTCCATCAGAGACTGATGAAGAATATCACAATCTCATCAACAGGATGGAAGCATAGTGGACCCCACTATCAAATGCAGTTGTCTCCTGATCGACTCCAACCTTATCCAGGACACGTGGAGCAACCTGCATCATTCAGCAGAAAATGATTAGCCAAATCTTTTCAGCCGACGCTACACGACAAATCCGCTCAGCCAAAGCTTATCTATAACAATCTATCTCATTGAAAATCGAGGAGGATAGATAGTGTATGTATATATTATATACAGTGTATGTATATAATTGTAGTATAAAGATGACAAATAATTAAAGTCTTTCATTTATGACTTTTTGTCTTTGTATTTAATTTTGTGGAAATGTTGTATAAGCCTATGCCTAGGCTTGTAGACTTTGTCAAAAAGTTGTAAAGTTTTGTCAAAAGTTATAAAAACTGGATGTAAGGTACATATGCCATAACTTTTGGTTTTTGTTTGTATATATAATATGTATTCTATAAATTGGCATTCAAGCCAATGAAGAAGGCAATATAAATTCTCTTTATATTCTCTCCATCTTGTTGCTATCATAATTCTTTATTCCAGAACTCCACCATAATTTCGTAAGAAAAATAGTAAAAGCTCTCTTTTTAATCTTTCTCTGCCTTGAGGAGATTGGAGGTTGTTGGTCGACGAGGGTGTTGAGATTGTGAGATGGGTGGGTCTGAAATTGATGGGTTTTGAACTTAGAGAAAAGTAAAGCATCGGATTTGGTGCAGGATTCGAGGTGGGTTTGGGATAGGTGGTGGTAGTGGTGTTGTTGATTGGTGGTGGTGGTGGGGAGAGAAGAGAGGTGGGTGATAAAGTCTCTGGAGAGGAGAGAGAAAGAGAGTTTGGGATGTGGGGAGAGATGACAGAAGACTCTGGAAGAAGCTCTTCTCATGGCGGATGGAGAAAGAGAGAGGTTAACTTGAGCCCACTAATTAATTGGGCCCAATCAGAAAGCCCAAAAATTGGTGAGCTTGGAGAAATTATTGCCAAATGGGCTAAGTGAATTCTATTGAATGGGCCCATAAGAAAGTCAATAAATTGGTCCGAGGAAGACCCATTAAGTAGATATCTCTAAAGAGAGTCCAACAAGCCCATTCGAGGAGGCCCAGATCATATGGGCATTCCAGAAGGTTAATTGTTGTTTTCAGAAGAGATGAAACTCTCGGAGGAGATTCATTGTATGAAGTATTGGCTTAGTCTTGAAAGGGTTCGAAACCACGAACATAGAGACCTATTTGAACTCGGACTCGAAAGGGTTCAGATCTACAAACCTAAAGATCCAAAGTGCTTGGCTTCGAATAGATTCGGACATAATCTAGAAGTCGCTCCATTAATGAGTTGCAGAACACTTGCTGGCTCGAAACTTTCTGGGATCTACGCACCAGAACCATGGGCATAATGGAGTCTGAACAAAGGACCCGATCTTGAGGACGGTGAGTGGAGATAAATTCATTCTTCGATTAAACTAGCCTATACTCAGGTCGAGGTGGCACAATCTAGGGGGTCCTTGAGACTCAGCAATATTTGAGGTAGGGCATTCTCTTGAACTATTCCTGACAATTCTGCCGCAGGGCGTCCTCTGGGACTACCCCTAACATTTTAGGATGATTGGGGATAATTGGTTAGGAGTGGCTAAGAAGAAGGGTTTGCCGAGAGGTTGATCTTCTCTTCGAGGTTTTCCTCATCCTCAGAGAGGTCACTTCCTCAGACAAGGTGATTAGAGAGAATATTCCCCATATGCCTTGCACATGGGCTCTATCCTACATCATGAGGTGCCTATAAA
>NW_021036041.1:0-36633 GCF_004153795.1 Camellia sinensis
GCGCCTACAAAATGATGTAGAATTGTATTGATACAAGAAGTATAAACAGCATGTCTTGTTCGGTGTTATTAATTTCCTGTGATGGGTTCTGTAACTCTTTTAAAAGCTGTAAGACTCTCAAGTTTGACTGGTTTTAAGTGTATGATGTTATCCCCACCATCCTCTAAGTATCAACCTCTAAAGAACGGCATTAACACGGAAATTCTGGCGATTTCATGATCTCATTATCATATCCTGTTTACAGATTGTTGAATACAAATTATCATTTGATGCAATAATTTCAAAAATCTGATATTCTGAAACACCATCCTATATTCCCTATTCATAAATGATTTTCCATTGATATGATTTTTTGTGTCTGTAGAAAATCTTTTCTTCATAAAGAATATCATTGGAGTGGCTCCTAAGGGATAGATAGAGATATCTATAGGTGCTATTTTACTGGAAAGTTTGCATTCTGATAACTCGACTTTATTTTAGGAATTCGGTTGGTCCAGAAAATTTCTTTTCGGATTTTCTGTAATTTGGGAAAAAATAAAAAAAGTTTTAAAAAAGGTTTTCTTCTTTTTATCTTTGGGTTGGAAAGTGTCGGAATTAACATATTAATCTTGAGATGAGGAGGATTCTCTTATTTTAAGATTTTAATTCTTCCAAATAAGAGTTTCCATAAATTCTGTATCTTGTTTAGACGATTTAAGTTTTAACTTTGTTACGTCTAAAGGTGGTTTGATTGTTTACTGAATTTTTCTGAAGCAGGTTTCAGTTTTTAGGCTGGAAGCCTTTAATAACTATCTTTAATTTCCATAACAACTCTCCTTCCTATTATTAAATTAAAAATTGGTTTGCCCTGCTCTTTTGGCAAAAAAAGATTTGTATCATTATTTTGTTTGATTAAGGGTACAATTTCTTTTAATTTGAACTTGTTCCCTAATTCAACTACCCCTGAGCTTCAACAAAGTTGTGATAACGGCACAGTTTATTTGACCGCAGTATCTGTACTTGGTTTGAGTTCAAAAGATTGTGGAGGAGGATGGGACAGAAAGTTATGATTTGGCCATCTGTTGTTTGGTTCCAAAATTTTTTACTGTATATTTTCAAGGGTACATTAAATTTGTGATTCTGTAGTAATAATTTTCCTTAAACCCATAGAGGGAAAAGACAACATACTTCTGGTGTTAGTTTTCTCAAGGTAAGTATAATACTAGTATTTTGTTATTCCTATTGTAGTTTTATTCTTTAAGTATGGTTCTTAAATCCAATGCTTCTATGGAAATCTCTGTATTTATCTCTGTTGGCAAATCTTAGTTAAGGATTTGTCTAGCCATCTTAGCTAACTTGTGTAAATCCATTTAAATTTCAAAAGTTTATGTCACTTGCTGTAGGGCTATAAAAGACCTTTTTCTGGATTCGTAATACTCATAATGTTGGTATTACAATTTGGTTTTTTGAAGTGTAAGGGTGTATCACTTGGGAATCGAGACCATCTGGATTCTATTTGGCGCATCTAAGCCAGCAAATTGTAATCTAGAGGAACAGAATAATCTGGAGGGAACAATGGGGGGTGGTTTGCATGACAGAGGCGCCTTTCTTCATTTCTTTTTGCCGGTTCCTAGAGATTGCATTGTCTAGTTTATGGACATCGAGGTAGATTACTCTATACAATGGAAGCAGTTCTATTAGACTGGTGAACTCAGTAACCTGAGGAGGGTTTGAGAAGTTCTTTTCATGTGTTGACTAGGACAATGGCGCTTGTCTTTTTGTTCCCGTGGCGGCTCCTTCCTTGGTCATTGAATAACTTGTAAGTATGCAATTAACATTACCTCGGCTATGGTGTCTAGTAGATGGACATCATTTCCGCAACAAGAGCACATAGCTGAACTGGGTTTTTTGCTGCTTTCTTAGCGAGCCCACCGGGAATACTAGCTGGGAGCCAATGCGCACGACATTAGCTATTCTTAATGGTTCAGGTTCATCATCTATTATTGATGTTTGGATAAGGTTTATGAGTTTTGCGCACGGAATCATTTTTGGCACAGGCAGACACTTGACTGAACTAAAAAAGGAGTAGTGTCAATAAGAACTGTATGTCCTACAATGATATTCCTTGCCAAGGGTCTTTGTTATGCCTTTTGTTCCAAAGAGCCAATTATGGTTCACCAGTTGTTTTCCTATCCCAGGATTGACTGATGAAATCTTTTCAATTGCAGAGTTGTTAATTACTTTTGCCTCTGTTCTTGACTCATTAGGTTCACCTTATAATCACAGCATTCTGGAATAGAGCAAATACCTTGGTGAGCAGTCTCGAGGCGAGAATTCAAAATTTTTTCCTGCTTGTGTGTCGCATACATGGCATGGGGTTTGAGGCATCTTAGGAAAGATATGTCTGACATTCGCCTTCTGGTCTCAGCGAAGTCAACACTAGTTTTGTACAAGAAGCTTGTTCGAGTAACCCATCATGCCAGCTACCGTTGATGGCAATTAATCCTGGGCACCGCGTCGATGGAAAATCTGCCTCTGAAATTTGCATTCTGCACTATCACAATCGCTTTTGAGTTTCTTTGTCGAGTTTGTCATTCAATTGGAATAACTTAGAGTAGACTCGCTTATACAAACTTTTATTAAAGGCATTCGCTCAAAGCTCTTCATACGATCGCTCTCGCGAGGAAATTCATCATCAGTGATATTCTAATTGACGACTCTTTGGAGAAACTGTTTGTCCTTCAAGCTTCTCAGAAGCCGCCATGAAAGCAGAAATTGTTTATGACCCTCTTGCGGGCCTTTGACCTCATTGTCACCTTTCATCTCATCAGATTCAGAATTCTCATCCGCCAAGTGATGGCAAGAAGGTCTTTCTTCTTTTCAAACGTAGTGAGGGGCTTCTTGACGCAAAAATGGCGCAAGTCCTTGAGCATTAAAGTTGCATAGAGCATTTCATGAGTTCCTTGTAGTTCGGCTTGTCATATTCTTTGCCGTTCTTGCCGTATAGAATTATTTTTGAGGTTATAATACTTTGCCTTTTAGATTTATGAGAATGAGTAGTATTGTCCAAAAGATTAGGATCTTTTTCAAAAAGATTTTTTTAAATTGTTTAACAAAGAGCAGCATAATCTTGGAGATCTATATCAGCAATCCTCATCAAGAATTCCCTGCTACCACGTTTATGAGCAGCATACTAAACAGAAGGAATAAATCTTTTTGTTTGTCTGTTTCGGCGATTAAGAATGTCCTTGTGTGCGCTCAATCAAGTTTGGAGATGTTTGCCAACGCACAACGCGGTCGCGGAAGCGACGGTCTGTCAAGATAGTGGTGACTTTTATACAATTCGAGCTTGAGGCACTCTAAAGCTCCCAATAGCCGTGGATATTTCTTTTGGTTGGAACGGCGGACTCGGCGGCAATGATCTCAAAATTTTTCCGACAACTTTGGATTCTGGAATTTTTTCACCTAAATTGAACTGGAATTAGCAATGTCAGCCAATCTTCAGCATAAAATTCATCAAGGTCTCACTTCTTTCATTGAAGGGAGGTTTTCGAACAACTAATGTGAGGCCTTTGAACAGTTTTGTAAGCGTGTTAACAGTAAAGGAGTGCCCCTCATGAAGTAGTTTGTAAGATATCCAAGCCATGCTTTTGCGACTTCACACATTAGCAAGAATAGCTGACTAAATTTCTCAGGTGTGAGCAGCGCGGCAAAAGAGAGAATTCGATAGCTTTACTATTTTACCAGCTAACTGTATATTTTTGGTAATCATTGTTGTCGCAACTAGATCAGAACCATTTAGTGGTTTGGGGATTGTAACTCCATCAACAGTAATCTCCGTGTTGCGTTCAGTCGCATCCCATCTCATCGACGGATTATCCAAAGAACTTTTTCTACGAAATAGATTTATTAAAAAAGATCTCATCCGACGCTTTCAAAAGATAATTGGATCCGTCAAGTATAGAGAGGGTGTGTCGAACCATAAGAATTATGGCCTTCAGCCGAATTGTATCTCATTATCTCAATAATCGAAACAAGATCTCGCGTTCAAAGGAGAAATTTATTTTTTTTTTTTTTTAAAAAAATAGAACGAGAAACCGCCGCCGATCTGATAACCAATTGGAAAAATCTAGAAATCCGCCCTAGATGTTGATTTGTGTTATGTATCTATTTAAAGCAGTGAATTACTTAGCAATCCCCCAAATGTCAAAACAATCAAACAATCAAGAAAGCCAACAACGATTTAATCGTGGAAAAAAACCGACAATTGGAACCTCCAGGCAACTGTTTGATGCAAAAAAGAACGCAGCGGGCAACAGGCCACAAGAACAATCACTAAGAAGAATTAAAGGAATTACATCAGGTATACATCTCGCTCAATTACGCGTAGATGACGAATCCACAAACGGCCTGATTGAACCAAGCTCTATGTGGCCTCTCAACGGCGCCCATCTTCACCAACAGTGAATTGGTCTTTCTGATTATAAGAACCCTGACATACCGGGATTCCACCAAAGCTCATAGCTCAAGAATTGGCTTGCAGCAATCACACAACTGAATGAATAACTCTCTCTATGTTTGTGGTATAAAACAAACTAAACCTTTGATGTAACTGTTACTGGCTTAGATCATTACTGTAGTTGATTATACTACAATAAAAACATCAAGAAAAACTTCACAAAGATCTCGCAATATAAACCCTGAGAAGCGGGCAAAAAGAGATCTTGGAGAAGTATCCTAAATTGCAAACGGTGTCGACGTGCAATCAGAATTATTCTGACGAATTTATACTGGAATCTGTCATCCGGATCTCCGCTGCGAAAAGTCTCAAACACAAGCCCGGCCAGCGGTGCCTACGAACGGCGACTGACGCTAAAAACATTTGCGTGCGAATAATCTGAGATGGCGCTCAGCGGAGGGCGGTTCCCACGCGCGTGGAGGCATGTCCGCTTAGAGCGTAAAATCACACATTACAGCCAACAGTTTTTTACAGGCGACTGCAGAGATGCTGAGAGCTTCCAATGCAGCGCTAGAGGCGTCCCTTTCATACTAGCTCCGAGCGTGGACACCGGCGACCACAAATTGGAAAACTGGAAAAAAAAATAACATGACGCTCGGACCAGGAGCAAGCTTTGATGCATTTTTGCTTATTGGCTTCGGGGGCTGCTGCTTCCGGACCCAAACACCAAGGGGCGGCTGGCCCGCTGGACAGGGCGCCATACGCAGGCTGACGCGGTGCTGCGCAGCTCGAATCCCTCGTCATAATCAGTGCGAAGTGGCAATCGGAAAGCTTTATCATTCACAAAACTTCTCTGGAGAATGCTTGATTCGGAGTTGGATTCGCATCTTAACAACTCATAGGCCATCACTGGAACTTAAATGCGAATAAAAGTACATACTCAAGGGGTTTTCGTTTCAACGGGAATGCCCAAGAAAATAAAAACCTAAAGCTTAAGTTTCAACGATATGCCACTCATTCACTTGAAGTCGTGCTTTCCTTACTTGGAGTTGATTATGTCCTGAAGATTTTGAACATTGATGGCAGACAGACTTATAACGGTTCATGCTGGTGGGGGATAGACAGAGGTTTCATACAAAACCAAGCAGAAGGAGAGAACTTATAGACGGAGACAGCTCGCGATTATCTTAAAATGAGACCTGAATTTTGATTATAGCAATTTGATTCAAGTACGCAAGAAACTGGATTGAGATTGCAAACATGCCAGTGCATGATCTTCTCGAGATTTCGAGATTTTGCAATTGGAAAGTCGAAGGAGTTAAATTTCCTTCATATCTATGATGGAAAGGTTCATTCTGCACTATCTCCCTGCAAACATCGAAGACTAGCTTCTCATAGCGGTGGATTAAAAAGGTTTGATTCCTTTGATCAGTCATCAAATTTGCATTTACGAACCCTTTTGTTCTTCAACTCGGAAACTGAATCCGCCGAAATAGGGAAGTTACAATTTCTGTACAAAAAATTGAGATTGTTGAGAGTGTTAGATGTTGAGGAAACAGAGCATGTAAGCTTAGTTGATGCAATAGAGAAGTTGATTCACTTGAGGTACTTTAGGATAAGTGACTCCAAAATAAACAAGATTCCACCATCCATAGGTAACTTGCAAACCCTACAAACCCTGGAATTTTCTTTCAGACATCGTATCTCAATTATTATGTTACCCGATGAGATATGCAATGCAAAGCAGTTGAGACATTTAATTGGATGCTTCAAGTGGCCTTTCCGAGTAGAAAACCTAACAAACCTTCAAACTCTAAAGGTTATTGTGGTTGATGACCGGATGGAATTTAATCCATCATGGGATTTAATCAATCTTCACGTGCTTTGCCTAGTATTTGATGGAGAAAGCAAGGGGTTCACTGTAGACTCTATTGGTAGATTAAGAAACCTCCGAACATTATTTCTAGAGATTGCGGACACTGTTTGGAATCCTACACTGCAACCACTTTCTCACTGCCAGCACCTCATTCAATTGAAGTTACATGGAGAAATAGGAAAGCTACCAACAGAGATGCACGAATTCTTACCGAATCTCAAATACCTCGCCTTGTGTGGAAAGAAAATGGAGGAAGATCCTATGCCATCATTAGAGAAACTTCCAAAGTTGACAATTCTTGACTTAAATAGATACAAGGGAAATAAATTTGTGTGCACTGCAGGAGGGTTCCCTCAACTCGAAATTCTAAATATTTACGGGGGTTATGTGAAGGAGTTACAAGTGGATGAAGGAGGAATGCCTCTGCTTCGGGGTTTGGTCATCCCTAACAATGTTAGCATCCCAGAGAGATTAAGGTCCATCCCTGTCCCCAAAAATTGGGATGTCACATCGGCTCATGGCTGGCCCTACTAACAAAGAAAACAAGTTACAGGTGAGTAACAGTTGTTGCCACAAAATATATTGTAAATAAAAGGTTTCCTTTCTTATATATCACTTTTCTATACGTCCTGGTTTAACTTAGTTAATAAAGTTTTTCAACTGGAAAGGCTATAGTAAAGTTTATTTGTACTATGTATAATTAAATATATAGTATGTATATGTGTGTGTTTTCTTAACAATGTATGTTTGGTAAATTAGTTAGGTGAGTAGAGAAATAATAAGATTCACATTGTTTGGTTTTAATTTTCTGAATTTAATTTTTTAAAAATTGAATATTTTTTGGTTTTTTTTTACGGAATTTTTTTCAATACTATAAGCTTCTTTTTTTTTTTAATTTTTTTGTATTCTTATTATTTTTTCAATAGTTTTTTTGCAAAACAAGAGTTTTAGGAGTTTTTTATTTTTATTAAACTAATTCATATATGGAGTTGTTTTCATAGAGCTTGTTTTCTTTATCTGCCAAATGAGGAATCCAAGCATTTTGTTCCTTGCTAGTTTAGTGAGTTAGACAAATGAAAAGATTTCCGAAGAGATATTATTCAATTATCTCAAAAATTGTGCTTAAAAAATGGGATAATCCTGTTATAATATGCATTAGTTACGATTCAAATTAATATTGACGATGTGTAAAAAATAAAGCGGTAGTGCTATATTTTAGATAGCATCTCCACCTCATAGTTTCACGTTAACACATGTCCTACCTCAAGTGAGATGATCGGTATATAGTAATTGACTCACTCGTGTGATAATTGATATAATTTTTTACATACATCTTTAAGAAATTTGTTGTTCATTTTTTATTTTTTTACACATTTCTTACAACTTAGTTTTATTTTTTTTCATTTTATTTATTTAACAGGAATGAAAGTTGGAGGAAACAAATGAAGTGGTTGGTGATGCTTATGTGCCTATTGTGCTGTTGGAGACTTGGAGTTTTTTTTATTTATTTAATTTTTTTTCCCTTCTATTTGTTGTCATGTTGGCTTGCTGGTCATGTTTGTTGTATGTGGATTTCCGATGACTTCTCTTTTTATTATTTATGTATAAAAGACTGATGTGTGGTTATATTACTACTACTATTGGCTATTACTTTTTTAATTGTGATGATATATATTGTTATGAACATCCATTCTATTGTCAAAATATATATTTGTTATTTTAATTGACTTTTTAATTATTTGGTTATCTTAATCTGATTAAAAAAGTTATATTTAAAATGATAGTTGGCTTTTTTTTTTTAAAATTGATTTGATGATTATAAGAAAAAAAAATAAATAATTATAATTTAAATGTGACATTTTATTTTATTAACTATTTTAACTTATTTTATTTTTATTAACTATTTTAACCAAAAAATATCTCTCAACCCAAATTCCCAAACACCCCTTATAGCATGGTTAATAAGAAAGGCTATTAAGAGAGTCACTTGATGGTTGAATTAAGCTCCTCCACGAGGTCAAGGAGCACAAAGCCAAACAGAGCGTGTTGCAGAGAGTTGAGTGGTTAATAAGAAATGCTACAAGGAGATTCACTAATTGAACGGTTAAAACTTGACATTTTTGTAGACTAAGGAAATATTGGCCCAAAATCCACCACCACCACTACCAATAAGACCGCCACGGTCATCACCACTGACACAAACGAAAGCCCTCTCTTCCACTACCGCCAAAGTTTTGATGAAATTAAACTATAACTGATGATCAGAGTACTTAATTGCCAATGAAGTGAGATCAACAATTCAAGTCAATACAATGGCGTAAAACCTACTATAGTAATCTAACTATATTAACCTCCTAGTATCATATCATGCGACAAAAAAGATTTAAAAGAGAGTTTCCCCTATTTTTCTTAATTATGGAGCTACATTTTGGGCATTAAACTTGGTATTCATATCTCATTCATCTTATACTATGAAAATGCTTGGCCAAAAGATACACTAACATCACAATCTTAAGCCAAACCAACTTTCATAATAGACATAACCAAATATTACTTGCTAACTGCCATGAAGGACAGTTTTAGCAAAAACATGAGCCTGCTCGACTACCTGCCGACTAACCTTACATGTATTTACATAATCAAAACCATTAAGTAAAGATCAAATCTCCAAAATTAGCGGTTGTGAGGCCCAATTGCATGATGACGTACCACGAAGCAGTTCGACCAACCATAAGCAATCTGTGAAAGAACTCGAATATCCCGAACTTGACACCATCGGAACACATCCAAACATGCACGGGTTTCAGCTGCAGTGGCCACAATGTTGTTAAGACAACACACCAAAGCCACAACAAGCTACAAGAGGAAATACAAAATTGACAAAAACACTATTAACATTAATTCCATCACAAAAAAAAAAAATATAAAGCCAATCACTTGGAATTCTTTGGCAGTGGGGTGTCCGCAAAAATATACGAGACACGAGTAAAACTTTTATATATTCTAGGGCCCGCAATCTCGAGGATGGGCACTGCATCAAATATCTCTTTTAAAGCATCTTGTGTGAGCTTCACTCTTAAGGAACCAATATTCTCATCAAGGTTTTTAATCTTAGTTGTTCCTACAAATGTACAATGCGAGGTTAAATACAACTTGACCATTCGAAATACAACATTAAGGAGCACATTTGGAAGTTTTGGTTTGTTTTCAAAACTTGTTTTTTAAAAAATACTGAAGACTAGTTTGGTGAAAATAAACACCAAAAATCAACAAGGATCTCTCTCTTTAATTGATTAACAGCTGATTTGATTGCATAAACATCCACTTGAAACAATAACAAAATATTATTGAAGCATTCAGTAAACATCCAAATATGATTAAAAAACTAAAGAATTTTCAGAAAAACAAATAAAAACTAATCATTCAATAGGAGTTACATTTAATTTAATTCAAAAGCCAAAAAATATACTTCGGCAAGGGGTTTAGGTTGGATTGTAAGAAAGACCACAACCTCCTACTTATCGAACTAGTTACCAGGGAATTAAAAGTTTTCGAGGTTTGTTCAAGGATTCATTTCACCTTCCGGCACTTTTTCCATAACTTTTCACGTATTATTCATTACCAAGAAATCAAAATTTTGATTAGTCACTCACCGGGAATAGGCACCGTATCATCCCCTTGATGAAGAACCCATGCAAGTGCGAGTTGAACAGGGGTGCAGCTATGCTTCTTGGACAACTCTTCTATTCGAAGATAAAAGATCTTGTTGTGATTTAAATTCTGCCCTGTAAATCTATGAAGCGCTAGCTGATAGAAAGAAAAAGTCAGTCATCCATTCATCTAGTTGTTTGACTAACCAAAGAGGAAATGTCTGAATGAATTAACACTCTGTTTCAGCCAAGATTATTTTCCTATGGAAAACATTTTACAATATTTTTTTTTGTAGAAGATGTTTTCCAATCTTTGTTTGAGACCTTGAAACTAATGTACTAGTTGTTTATTGTATTAGTGATGGTGTTGGTGGTTGTGGTATGGTGGCTGTGGTAGGGTGTTGGTGATGCTAGTGTGGCAGCGTTGGCAAGACCTTATTTTGGAAAACGTTTTCCACCTTTCAAAAGTAGAAAATGTTTTTTGCCTAAGTAAACTTGTTCTCTACTGACCACATAAAACGTTTTCAGTTGCCTTTGATTTTCCATTGTACCAAACGCCAGATAATGTGGAAAACATTTTCTAAAATAAATTTTCGGCCAAAACACGAGCATTAGTTCACAGATGATTTTTATCTAACATTAATTAAATTGAAGTAAAATAAAAGATATAGATCCAGTTCATAACCAAGAAGCTATCTGTGGGGACACCCTCCACAACTGCCTTGCCAGCAAAAAAACCCATGAGCAGTAGGGGAATATGGAACTATCGCAATTCTAAGTTCCCTGATAACCAAAACATGGTTTAGAAAAAAATATGATGAAAGGAAATATCAAAACAAATTGGAAGTGTAACTGAAAACAGGAAATGGCTAGAAGTTTAAGATGCAAATTCCAATAAAGAAGAAATCACTATAAATAAATAAATAAATTATTATAGGAAATTGAAGTTCAAACAGACAGTAGGGTGTCTTCTCCTGAAAAACATATTTTTGTGAATAAAAAATGGCAACCAAGAACATGAGGCTAAAGCGAGGTCTTAGGAGGGCAAGATGTCCACAGCCTTACCCCTACTTCTGGAAAGGTGGTTTCCGTAACTCGAACTTGGGCCACCAAGGGCGCTAACGGAAAGCCTTACTATTAAGTAAAGCCGCCCTTTCAAACATCTTTTTGTGGATGAATTTTTTATTTTAACAAAGAGCAACATTTGAACAGGAGCCTCCAAATTTTTGAATAAAATGTTTAAAATTTAATGAACTTTAAAAAAAAATCAAAAATATTTTACTTTTAAAAAAAAAATTCCCAAAAAATAAAAAAAAAAAAAAAAAAAAAAAACCTCAAGTTGAAGATTCTTGCAGAATTTTGGAAGCAATATGAAGCACCTGCAAAGTGGGATTATTTCTTCCTCAATGTCTCGAGTCCAAAGGGAATACTCCATTTGTAGAGCAGTGATAGGATGAACAACATGTGCCCTCCTTATTGTGTTTGGGCTTGCTTCTGATAAACCAATGTATTTTATTTTACCCTCTTCCACCAATTTCTTAAGCTCTCCCATCTGCTATTCAAAAAGAAAATTCAGCACCAATCAGTAAATATTTCCAATGTCACTTAGATTAAGGAAAAGATTCCAACTAATTAGAAATGAGTGGCAACTAATACGGCGCTGAAATAACCCATGCCATACTGAAGGATTCATTTAAATAACTAAAAAATAAGTTCTCTTTTCTTTTACTGAAGGAATTTTGATAGACACAGCTCGATAAAAACACCGAAATCATAACAAAAAAATGCATTGTGTAAGAATACATAGTTTCTTTTTTTTATTCCAGTAATGTAGTTAAAAAAAAGCAAATAAAAAATGAAGAAAGGAATAGTAAGAAAAGACACTTTCTTGTTGCTTTAATAGCAAGTTTTTTTTCAATCAGACACTATCATTCGTTGGAACAAAAAAAGGCCCAGCTAGATACTGACCTCGCCCGGCGATGGGATAAAAAAAAGGCCTTTTTGAACAAAATCAAAGAAAAGAAGTCTTCTTTATTTTGATTTTTCTTTATATTTATATTGGATCTTTCTAGCCCTTCTTTTATCTAAATGGAATTGCTGATAAAAAATTGTACCATATCTGTATAATAAAGATAAATAGAGAGAAAGAAAGACTTTTTTTAATCCTTACTTTATGTGTAATGTAACATAGTAATTATCTTTTTTTTATTTATTGGGAGAGATGGCTGAGTGGACTAAAGCAACAGATTACTAATCCATTGTATGAGTTATTTGTACCGAGGGTTCGAATCCCTCTCTTTCCATTTCCCTTGATGACTTGATATTTGATTTATATTTCAAAGCACCAGGGTTGTCTAGAATTATATTCTCTACCACCTTTCCCACCTGCCTAAGTCACCCTTATTGCCATTCTACAGAACTGTACATGAGATTTTCACCTCATACGGCTCCTTGTTCAATTCTTTTTAAGTCATTGGATCCTTTTCCTCGTTCAGGAATCTCCTCCTTTCTTCCACTTCGTCTCGATAGGACCCATTTAGTCACGTTTTCATGTTCCAATTGAACACTTTCCATTTTTATTTTTGATTCTTCTCAAAGGTTAGCTCCCTATTCTTTCATTCTTTCAACAATAGAAGACTCAAACCTGCTGCCTCTTTCCTCTGAGCTCATTACCTTGTAGTTTTCATTCCTCTCCTAGCTGCGAGTAGGAAGCTATCGGAGTAGCGTCCCATTTTTCGACCAAGATTCTTGTTATTTATTTTTGTAAGAGAAAGGGTCCGCTATCCTATCTCCTATCTAATATAGGCAATCAATGATGGCATCTCCTGCTTATGCCTGCCCTTTTCCTCTTCCTTTGCTTCGCATCTGCCTATCTATTATGAAGTAGGGAAATCAAAACCTAGGTACCCCCCGATTGTAGCGAATTAATTATGGGAAAACGACGGGAATTGAACCCGCGCATGGTGGATTCACAATCCACTGCAGGTGATTTGGTAGAAGCAGTCGATTTAGCAGTTTATTCAGTAGTTCCAATCGATGCTGATTTAGCAATTCATAACTCGTTGATAGCAGCGTGGAAGGACCAAAGACAGAGCTTATTGCTATGCTTGTTCGTGAGCGTACTAATGCTTCACTGAATCTATCCCGACCTTTTTTTTTTTGGCAGGCATATACAATCTCTATAATTCAAAAAAGGAGGAAGAAATGGAAACCCAGCAGAAAATGTAAAAGAAGTATAAGTACCTCACCTCAAAGTCAAGCCAATCAGTAGTAAGCCGATTGGTAATCACATCTAATCTGTTCTTTCAGAACTTTCTATCGCAGTAGTCAAGCCTCTGTATCGACTGAATCACTCTAAGGTTGTTCCCTCGTGTCCTACTAATTGCGTAAGAGCAGTTTGAACTTTGCTACCTTGCAAGGCTTTTTCATCTTGATCGGAATCGATTCTATGATTGAATAGCAGAAGTACTACTTAGTAGTAGAAACTCAGAGAGATGAACAGTAGCTAAGAGATAACTCTTTTTCCTACATACCTACCAGATATAATCGAATGAATATAGCTAATAGCAATTCTTTATCATAATCCTCAACTTTTTGCATTAAAAACTGGAAGTAAATGAGTTACCACCCAAGTTATGAAGTCAAATTATAAATTACATGAATTATAGATCTGGGAACTTTGGATGAACTAATGCGAATGGGTGTAAGCCTTGCTGCTCGGAAACACCCAATGCTGACCACACTCAGAGAGACGAAAGTGCAGGTAATGCCAGTGGGCGAAGTGACGTTAAGCATCCCTCGATTTATACCCCAAAAGGGTGGCTTGCTTTCATCACTTTCTCTCTCATTCAACTTGTGTCAAGGCTAAAGAAAAAACCTATAATGCATGATAGAGTTTTGATGTCAACTCCTTTTTCTCACTCTAAGAGTAGTGAAGTTGAATTCAAGTGAAAAGCAGTTAGCTCAGGCAGCTTGAACTAAAACTCTTCCTCCCACAGTAATCCGCACCGGTCTAGTGTTACCTCACTAGCTCACCGACCTCCGCATATCATGGCAGAAAGCGTCTGGTCTACTCTATTTTTTTCGCCTTACGCTCTCCTTTTCTGAACTAGATATGCCCGTGGGGGGGACTACAGACCCCTCAATAATAGGTAGGTAAGGTAGCAATCTAAGAATTAGAACCATAAGAGTCAGAGTTCTCTTTTGATTATTTCAGATTGATCGGAAAAAATAGACATAAAGAACCATAGGATATTCAAATGATAAGTTAATCCCTAGCCAACCCCATAGAAGGGATGGGCCCTTTTGCTCAACTTCCAGTATAGGAAAGGCGATCCTAGGTCTATCCTAACAAAAACAAAAAGGCCCCCGACTTTGGGATGCCTATAGGAGAAAGGCACCTTAGGGATTATCCAGAAAATCACCCTTCTTTTAGAGAGAGCTAACCGTACATGTAGGGGGCCCAGGGCGAGTCCAGTCCCTAATCAAGCAATTTCTATCTATCTTTCATATTGAGTGCTCTTAGAGGTGCATGCCTTAACCCCTTTGTGGATGTCGCAGCACAAGCCTGACTTAATCTCCAGACCGCCTTTGTCCTCACTTGACCCTTATTGATTAGATTAGGGCACACTGGCACTTTTATCACCAAGCTGACCCTGGATAGGCTTACCATCCCGTGAAGTAGGAATGGCAGAGCGACCCAGAATTGGAATATGCACCATAGTACTTCGTCCACTCTCCTCTTGCGCAGTTGATTGGGAAGTATATTCGTATGTCCACTATAGTCTATTTGAAGCGTTCCTACCCTTTCTTGTCTGGAATCAAACAAAATTGTTGAACCTGTGTAATAGGTAAGGAATCCCCAATTGTATTAGCGGAAAACAAGAGTTATAAGCTCTCTCGTGTGAGATCACGTTCGTTTCGAGTTTCTTACTCTCCATTAGCGAGGGGAAAGGAGTCTATCTATCTACCTAGCTTTGGTAGATTTCCCCCAACGCAATCCACAGAAATTCCACAAATCCCTTGGTGGATAAGTCCGACAACTCAGCAACAGTGCGGAATTGGTTTGAATATGGTAAGTTTACTATAGGTTATATCATGAAAATGCCAAAACATAAAACGTTTCCTTTACAATAGGTAGTGCTATTTCTTTAAATGATTCTATTGGTAATGCCATTCCTAACATGGATGTATATAATAAGTGCAAGTCGACTAACGCGTGAAACACCTATTCCGTAACCATAGAATATCTTTTGCTGCTGATCTCACATTGAGTTCTCTGCAAGCGTACAAGTCCTATAGGTATAAATAGGGTGGCCATACCTCACTACATACAACTTTCTTGCTCTGAACTACTTCTCAAAGGCTTTCTCTGCTTGAGAAAATGAGAATGCTTTCGGAAAGAACGAATGAAAGGTTTGAGGAGAAGACATAGACTGAGAAGTAGGAAGCTGGTAAAGACCATTGCAGTCAAGGTTTCAAAAAGCGGTGTTACATAACGGTTGTAGCCGGTACGCAACAATTGCGGCGGTAGGCACTATGCATTACACCTGCTTTTGCCATGTGACTGAAATTCATACATGTAACGGCCGTTCCAGTATTACGTAACGGCCGTAACAGCTCGTTGCACACCATTACACACATTTACAATATTAGGAACAGCTTTTTTAAAAAATAAAAAATAAAAAATAAAAACTTACAAAATATACATTATACACATTATGCAATATTTAGTAGCTCAAAAATAATTTTTGTTTAAGTCTCAATTTTTATTTTTATAATCATTTCATTTAATAATTGTAAATATTTTTTGTTTAGTTAGTTCAGGAATTGGTCAAAAATAATATTGTAGACATTTAAAATCAATTATTCTTAAAAAATAAATAAAAATAAGAAGTACAATATGGATTTATGACATTAACTATTGAAATTAAATGTAAAAAGCTCCTTTTATAGTGATTTAAAAATATGAAATATATTGAATCATGCTTAAAAACTAACAAATATTGATCAAAATCTGTTTTAAACCCCAATAAATGTGATTTTGGAAAAAAATATATATATGCGTATCAGGTAATTTTTTTTCAAATTGTGTGAAAAATAAAAAAATTCACGATTTCGGTTACCGCAACTGTTACGCTACGACCTACACCCCGCAACTACAACCGCACCACTGCAACCGCTTTTTGAAACCTTGTGCAATGATAGCCCTTAAAGAGAACTTGTTTAGTGAGACGCCTTCGAGGGACGAAATTTTGGACGCCATTTCCGAATAGTCAAATAATGCGCCACAATAACCCAAGGACCATCAAAAAGGACATGATCATAATCATCTCTATTGGAAAGCCTTACCAAAAAGAAATCCGATCCCAAATTCACAACCTTCACATCTCCCATAGCTCCCCACATCTGCTATAAACGATCACACATAAACGGAAAGCTAACGGACTTACCTAACAATTTCACAATCAACGCGTTCCGCAAGAGTTACCATTCTTTTTATGAGAATGAACAAAAGAAAAGAAAATCAATAAGACAGTTGTCTATCTTGTCAAAAAGAAAAAGAGACTATGGCATCCCCTCAGGCATTGGTTTTTTGGGGATTTTTTTTCTACTTTTTATCGACTTCAGTGATGATTCAAGATTTTTACTTTTTAGGTTCATCTAAACGAGATAATCCTTACAAAAAAATAAAAAGGAAAAAGAAATGTTTTGAAAAAAGTACACTATAGACGAAAAAACCAATGCATGTTTAGTACTTTTCAAAAACAAATTGCCTAAAAAGTTGGTTTTTTGGGGGGGTTCTTTAATGGACTTTAACTATATATTATAAATGGAGTGGCAAGGCTAGAATTACTCATACCAAGCCCATCCCAAAAAGTAAACGAGCTCAAAATCTCAGCTCAACTCATGGGCCAAATATCTATCTCAAGCCATAGAATGAGTTGGGCTGGTTGGGCCATCAAGCCCATGACCACCTAGCCTAGATGGATTTAAAAAGTACATAAAAAAACAACTCAAAGTTGAAAAAAGTTCAATAAAAAAAAAAAAAAAAACACCACTGAAAAAAAAGGCCAACTTAAAACTAGGAACTAGACTTGAGGTGCATTGGTAAATGGCAAATATAAACAAGAAACTTACAGTCTCTTCTATAGGTCCTGATGTGTAAATCCAGTGTACGTAGTAGAGATCAATGTAGTCCACACCAAGGCACTTCAAACTAGCCTCACAACAGGAGCGCACATATTCAACAGTACCCTTCACCATAACTTGAGTAGGTTCCATTTTTGACAATTCCAAATTTTGTAGCTAACTGAACTTTTTCTCGAGGCAAATCCTTTACTGCCTGAAAATATTAGGATCAACAACTGAAATATCACACAAAATTGTCAAAAAAGCATATTCATTTTTTCTTTGGAAAACAACCAACAAGACTCTCTTTGGTTTGATTTTTAGATTAAATTTTCTGAAAAAAAATAAATAAATAAACTAAAAACTAATTTGGCATAAGAAATGAAAAATACTCGTCATTTTCACACGGTTTTATCTTTTGAAGAGGCGGAAATACTCTTTGAAAATTTGAAAATACCTTTTTGATGCTTTTTTTTGTCAGACTAGCTTCTATTTTATTCAAAAAAATTCAAAAAATAGATTATGAAAGTGAAACAAAATTTTCCAATTAAACTCCGACTCTATTTGTATGTATCATCATATTCTACATATTTATTTGTTTTCCCTTTTCTGATTGATAAGAACAACAACATTTATAGTTATAGTCATACCCAAGTAAACCACCAAAACAAAAAGTATTAATATCCTCCTCGAATATTTCATTTTTTGTTAAACAAACTATGAAAAGAGAACACTATATCCCAAATGTAGTCTCCACTTTGTAGGTGTTATTAGTTCAAGTCTTATCTATCAGATCAATCTATAACACATTCTATTCAATGATGCAAGAAAAACAATAACAATCAAATCAAGTATACTACCAAAACCTTTCAAAACGTTAGTGGAGTCTCCACTCTAAAGGTGTGAATACAAAACATTCATAATCAGGTGTTATATTTCAGATCAGATGAAAATGCATCCCATTCAATGATGCAAAAAAAATGACAACATTAATAATCAAAGAAGTATAGCTCCAAAACCTTTCAAAACGAACTTTTTTCCCTTTCCTTTCTTGGACTCATAGCACAAATACTTCTGAAAGGAAATTGTATCTATATTGTACCCATATTGGATACCGAAACTCCTCAGATACTCGCGGTTACGTATCCAATACTTCCTAAAACGTATCTAATATTTGATGCCAATTTTGAGAAGTATTGCATACTTTCTGGATAATCTAGGTCACATATCCAAACTACTATGAAACTAAAATTGTAATAATTTTGCATATTATTAGAGTATAATTGTTAAAAAATAGATACATGAATAATTTTTCAATATTTTCTAATTTCTTACCCAAGAAGAAAATAGTGAGATTAAAGTAGTAGTCTACCTTTTCAAATATTATCAAATTAGTGTATCGGCTAAAACAAAAAAGTAAACTGTCTCCTACTTTAATAATTAATATCTAAATAATGGTTTCTCACTATTCTTTGAGCTTATGTATAATATAATACTAAAAATAGAAAAGAAAAAAAGAAAAAGAAAAATTCAACATATCCTTGCCATTCTCGTATCCTATTTTATTAGATTTTATTGTATCGCCGTATCCGTATCGTGTTGAATCTGTATCCCGTATCAATATCCTTACTTCATAGGTTGTTGGATATGGTCCAAAAAACGCTTTGTGCAACATAAAAAACAGTAAAGAACATAATAAAAAAAGATAGAGAAAGTAAACCAAACCAAGCCAAGTCTTAAGTCCCATCAAATGAAGTCGGCTACATGAATCTTTCTTCTCTACTCGACTCTATCAAAGACCATTTCGTTAGTCAAATTAAGGAGATTCATATCTCTATTTACTTCGCTATCCCACGTCAATGTAGGTCTAACCCGTCCTCTAACACTTCCATCTACCGTCACCTCATCGCATCTCTTCACTACTGCCTCTGTTGGTATCCGTTGTATATGCCAAATCATCTCAATCTATTCTCTCTCAATTTATCTTTTATCGGTGCTACTCCTACCCATTCTCGAATATGCTCATTCCTAATTCTGTCTTTCCTAGTCTTACCACACATCCACCTTAACATCCTCATCTCATCAACGCTCATCTTATCTACATGCCGTTTCTTAGTTGCCCAACATTCCGTCCCATACAATATCGCGTGTCTAATAGCTGTTCTATAGAACTTTCCTCTTAGTCTAGTGGGTATTCATTTATCGCACAATACCCCCAGATGCACTCCTCCACTTAAACCATCCCGCCTTAATTCTATAGATCACATACGCTCCAATCTCTCCAACCGTTGTGATAATCGATCCTAAATAACGGAAATGTTCACTCTTAGGTAGTTCTTAGTTCTCGATCTTTACTTCTTCTCTACTTCTATTGTTACTGTTACTAAAATTACACTCCATGCATTCTGTCTTAGTTCTGCTTATCCTAAAACCTTTAAATTCAAGTGCTTCTCTCCAAATCTCTAACTTAGTGTTAACTCCTTCTCTATTCTTGTCCATTAACATGATATCTACAAAAAAATACATCACGGTACATCATCCTAAATATTTCCCATCAACTCATCCATAACTAAAGTAGAAAGATAAGGACTTAAGGTTCATCCTTAGTGTAACTCTACAGTAATTGAAAATTCATTTGTCTCTCCAGCAGGTGATTTAATAGTGGTCACCACACCGTCATACATGCCCTTAATTACATCAATGTAACCTTTTGTCACTCCTTTCTTCACTAACACCCACCAGATTATATCCCAATGCACTCTATTATATACTTTCTCAAGATCGATAAAAATCATATGAATGTCTCTTTTCTTTCCTCAATACTTTTCTATTACTCTCCTTAAAAGATAGATTGCTTCCATTGTTGACCTACCAAGCATAAACCCAAATTGATTCCTTGGCACCTCTATTATATCTCGCAATTGATGTTCTATCATTCTCTCCCACACTTTCATTATATGATACATTAATTTGATTCCTCTATAGTTGTTACAATTTTGAACATCTCCTTCATTCTTGTAGATTGGCACTAAAATACTCTTCCTCTACTCCTCTGGCATTTTCCTAATCAACAAAATCTTACTAAATAAACTAGTCAACCAAGCAACTCCCTTCTTATCCAAACATTTCCAAGCTTCAATAAGGCTATCATCGGGTCCTAAAGCCTTATTCGATTTCATGTTCTTAATTGCAATCTCCAATTCAAAATTTCTAATCCTGTGATAGAACTTATAATGTTGGTTTTCCTTATTACTGGCTACTTCCTCCCCTATGGACCTACCTCCTCATTCAAAAAAATAAAAAATAAAAAGTGTGATTGGAAAAAATGGAAAATTGTGTTTTAGTGGGACCAACTCAAAATAATTACAACTTCCATGAAGATACAAGTTGGTCTTAGTCTGGTATCAGTGAAAGTTGTGGCATAGAACACAACTCCCACTTGCACCTCCATAAAAATACACTTTTTTGAGTTGTTTCAACTAAGACGCCATTTCCCTAAGAAAAATTGATCCGGGATATATGGCATCTTTTCAACAAGTTTTTAAATCAGCATAATCTTAATGGTCCTTTATCCCAATGTAGAGTGGAGAAGAACTCATGTTTTCCTTTTCTTTTTTTATTTCATTTTATAAATAAGAGTAACTTTATTAGAAAAAGAGCATCAAGACGATACTAACAAAAACAATCCACACCAAGAAAATTACATCTCAGCCAACTAAAGAATCAACAAAAATCAATAAGGAAAATAAATCCGACTCAACCCTCCCCAACACCCAACAAGACAACACCACCAACAACAAGAACTCATGTTTTTCTTCTCAAGGATTCTCCCAAAAAATAGTTTCAACAAAATCTTTCAATTGCTTAAGACTTTCTAAGTTCAATTCTTTATATTTCTCTATAAATAGAGTACATTAAATGTAATAAATGCTATAACCAAATCCCATAGCAAGCCCAAATGCTTAGGTACCATGTTAATAAAAGCATTACCTTTCCCACTAATATTTCATTAGAGTGGTCAACACCATAAATATCTGACGTATCAAAGAAAGTAATTCCGTTACTGAATGCATACTTGATTATTGCAATGCCATCCTCATCAAAGGCAAAAGAATTGTAGATAGCGTTTGGTAGAGTTTTCTAAATATGATTTGAGCATAGAGTTGTATTTTGAGTTTGTGAGTTTTGGAATTATGATTTGAGTGTGGAAAATTTGTTTGGTTATGAATTTTGAAAAGAGTTTTGAATTGAGTTTGAAATGAATGATGTGACATATGATATTTAATTCAAAAACTTGCAACTCATAACCAAACATATAATCCAAAATCCTATTCAAAGTTCATAAAAAATTTAAAAAAAAAAATTCTAGAAATATTTTTTATTTAAAATATAAATATAACAGGTGTGAAAAAAAAAAAAAAACACCAAACACTGTTCCAGTCAACTAGCCGGATGTCCGGGTTAGCCAAATTTTCCCGCCAGGAGTTTTCAAAAGTGGAAAAGAGTTTTCAAAAGTAAGTGTGGAATTATAATTTGAAAACACAAAACAAATACCACACTCAAAAGTGGGGGTGGAAATGTGTTTGGAGAGCTTCTCCAAACACAGCCGTAGGCTCCACTAAGCCCTATACAGCCATAACCCAATTTTGAGACCTGAGAAAAAGAAGAAGAAAAAAAAAAAAAGATTCCTAATTCAGAAAACGAATGAGAAACAAAAATACATTGACAAAACATTTCTAACACTCACACCTAACTAGTTGGTAAAGGGTTTGACTCCCCTTCCCCGATTCCTATTAAAAGACATATAACTTAAGTTCTAAATACAGCTAAAGGTCACCAACTTTGATCATTGCAAACAGGGAAAGATATATATAACTTTCTTCATAATATAATTTATTCCAAACATGGAACTAATCACAAGCATCCAACTAGGCAATTACATAAAACAGATCACAAGCATCCAACTAGGCAATTACATAAAACAGCGACAAAAATCCAGTAAACTCTTCTTCTTCATCTGTGAAGCTAACAAAAAACAACCTTAACCTGTTATCATAGCCTATGAAGCATGGATACTTCCATATCGAAATTGTATTGGATACCAATACTCTTTGGATACTCACAAATGCTTATCCAATACTTCCCAAAAATATCCCAATTAAAGTTTATTTGTCTTTAATTTTAGAATGAAAGTATCATATATGTTCAAGATACTCTAAGTATTCAAATGTGACATTTCTTGTGTAATGTTAGAGTATAATTGTTAGAATAAATGTAAAATTAGTTTCTTCAAATACTTTGCATATTAGACCAGAAAAATTGAGAAACAGTAAAATTAAAGCATGTCAAATTTTGCCGAAATTTGTGTCCACATAACATAACCTTAATCTTTTTTACATGAATACATTATAAAATTGAAATTAAGAATATTTAACTGATACTTAAATACATAATTAGTAATAAATATGTTATGATAAAATTACTTTTATATTTATACACATACATTCATACAAGATATATATAGGTTTAGTGTAGTTTTCAAATCCAATCCAAATTGAACAGATTCAACGCCCTAGTTCTCAATCAACAGTAGACCAATCTGCGAGGAATGTTGATGGGCTACCATTGGCCGCCGCGGCTCTTCCTCGGAATCCGAAAATAACAAAGACAAAACAGAATCACTTTGTTTCAGTGACATATATAATCAGACTGAATAGGATTTGAAGAGCTGTCACGATCATTCACATCAATTTCAGCAGGCAGGAAGGGCATGGAAGCTACCTTTTCTAGAATGCAAACAAGGTAGCTTCACGTTAGCAGCTCGTCTTTTTTCTATTTTGACCACCTAGTCTAACGCAATGTTTAGGTCTTTGTGTATGTGACGCCTAGCTACAAACTCTATATGATTAAGTAGGTGCCACACTGCCTTATGCATCAGTGGCATATTCACTCCAGACGAGTCACCTAGGTTGATGCAATGTATTCAACCAGTCAACTGAAGACTTGATTATAGACTTGATTATTGGTATACCAATCAGCCCAGCCGAGTTGGTCTGATTCAGGAAGCTCCCTTCATAGCAAAGCAAGCTATAAGTCAGTTTCAAGTCTGCCATTCCGCTAGAAAGCTCACTTCACACATCACTTTTTGACTTAGCAAAGTGCAGATGCAATGCTCAGGAGGTGAAAACTACTGAATTGAAAGTTCTGGTAGGTTCTTAGCAGTTTATCATAGCTGGTACAATACATATTTGTTGTTGTATCATACTTTTTTTTATAAATTTGTCATATTGGTATCCTTCCCATGTTGTTTCTCTATCCTGTTGTATTCGTATCTATGTTTCATAAATCATGGCAGTCCTGTCTGTTGCCAGGAAAACTTTTGATAATGGATAAATTTTTTGATTTTGGCTCTTGCAAGCAAAATCAAAGCTTTTCAAGTTTTGTTTCAAAAGTACAAATTAGCTTAACTAAAATAAAAATAAACCAGCCAGAAAAATAATTAAAATAAATCAACAAGACTCTGATTTTTCACAGTCTATTCAAATAAAAGCCTGATTTGAAGCACTACTGAGACTGACATTCAATCTAATGTGTGTATATATATATTCTATTACACACACATACACAAATTTCTCGATGCAAATGCGATTGGAGTGTAAAGAATTGAACCAACATGTATATTGATAATCATCTGAATTTCAAATTTGTAACGCCCTCAAAATAACAACACTAAACCCATCAATAAATATATGCATTGATATGTAAAAGTTCCACATTCTTCCATTTATCAGAGTTTTATTACAAAAGTATTACATGTTAACAACAAAAGCAAAATGCCCTACGGGATTACAGCTTTCCAAGTTAACACTTGGTTACAACAAAAGAGTACTAACTCGTTTACACATTAAGCCCATGGCTTGAATTTACATGTAATACATCAAAAGTAAAACGACAAAAGTATGTCCGCCTCTAGCCTCCCAAGCTATGTCCTTGGAGGTGGCATGCTACCTGTACCTGAAAATGATATTCCCATATAGGGTGAGCCACAACCCAGTAGAAATACACTAAACTAACCATGAACAATGACTAAAAGATTAGCAATTGATAGATGGCCAACACTGATACATTCACATAAATCACATATTTATGTCATACGACTTATGAGTCCAAGTTACTTTTCGTTTTCCCCTTTTCAACAGATAAGCATGTCAGCTCTATCATCATTTCAACAGATAAGTATAAAAACTATATCCCACATTCACAGATAAGCATATAAGCTACATCCACATTCCCAACAGATATGTATAACAACAATATCCCACATTCATAGATAAGCATATAAGCTATATCCACACTTCACAAAGATAAGCATATGAGCTCTATCTTCACTTCTCTAGACAAGCATATGAGCTGTATCTACGGAGTTCATCCCCTATCTTCTCCCAACACTATCCGGTTTAGAGGTACATCCCCCATCTTCCCCTAAACCGCGGAGTACATCCCCCATCTCCTCCTCTACACATAACGTATACAAACACATTGGTTCTATATACAATCACTCAATACATACAGTTAATGTATTCTATCAACCGTCAAATTCCATGACACATTCCATTGATTAGTTTCCGTTTGCCTAATCATCATGCATTGTCTACAACAATCACGACTATCCTCCACCGATAGCCCAAAGCAGTTATTTCTAAACAGAAAGTAAATGCACAAATGGATATTCAATCAACATTTCACTTCCTCATTTCTCGCGATTAATTATCCCAATTAATCAAACAATGTAATTAGGTCAATTCCCATAATTAACATTACAACCCTTAGGTCCCATTTTCATCAATGATTCAACACTAATTCCAATTCTCTATACCAAACATGCATCTAGGTTTATTATAAATGAAACCCCAACTTTTGTAGAATAACACAAAGCCCCAAATTCTCACAAAATTACCAAACTAACCCCAACATCTCAAAATACCAAAATTTAAAGACAAAATCCATAGAGAGGAGTAGGATATCCCTACCTCAAACTCGGAGCCCCAAAGAGAAGACGACAAAACCCAACGTGCTCCAAAACCCGAAATTTTCAGATTAAAATGTAACCCTCGACGATCAACAACTTTTTTGTAAAGGCCAAAGGTGAGCAAATCACTCATACTAGATCAAAACCTAGAGAGAAGGTAGAGTTCTAGAGTGAGAGCTCAACAATGGTGTTTTTGGAAAAAGGAGAGAGAGAAGGAAAGTGAAAAAGTGATTTGAAAAGTCAAAACACGGAACTTAAACCCAGTCGACGCTCGAGCGCCAAACACCCGCTCGAGCGTCACTCACAGACTCCGCTCGAGCGTCAACAATCCCGCTCGAGCGCGATACACACTCCCAGAACTTTTACAAACCAGGTCTACGCTCGAGCTTCCAACTCCCCGCTCGAGCGGCACTCACACAACCCCGCTCGAGCGGCCAATACCACGCTCGAGCGTCCAACACTGCACAGGAAATACTGGATGGGTGCAATTCCCGCTCGAGCGCCAAAACCCCCGCTCGAGCGGACAGGTCAAAATCTGGACAACTAGTTTTGGTTTCTAAACTCAACCAACCTGTAACAAACCTGCCCAACACATCCCATAACTCAACTACAAGGTAAAAGGATGTAAACAAGATAATAATCAACTACCAACGTCCACGGACACATGTCCGGATCACTGTACAACAAGGGTAAATCTGGGATCGCTATAAAATTCCAGCTCCATAATCGTGTTTAAATGGAAACAAATACCGATTATTGGTGGGAATTTGGTAAAAATAAAAGATAAAAAAATAAAGGTTAATTAGGGTTTTGTTACCTCAAGTCCGTGGATTCCAAGTCTAACACTGGACATCTCAAAACCAGCCATTGTTTGTGTAATCGATCACTTCCAATCTCTTCTTCCTCCTCCTCCACTTCTCAACTCTGCAACTTCACTCTTTCACTATATATATACAACCAAATATAGCAGTACCAATATATATACTGGGCAAGTTGATGCTGACGTCACGCATTACGTTATTCATTATTTTTTATTTATTTATTTATTTTTTTTTGTGTGCGGATAAATTACAAACATAACCTATGAATACATACCACCGCTTATAGTTTTAGGCTTAATTTAGCATAATTCAAAAAAATAAAAAAAAAATAAAAAATTACTATTCTATTTAAATCTCATCATCTTATTTAAGTCACATTAATTTTCTATCACATCACTTCAAATCCAACTCATATTTCATGTTTTTTTCGTAAAAAGTCAAAAAGTACACTTATTTAAATAATCCCAAACAACCTCTTAGAAATTATATGTCACTTTTTTAATTTTTGATAGCATAATAAATTATTCATTTTATTAAAAAATTATTAAATTAATTAACAATTTTGATAATGCCTGAAATATATTTCAATTAACAATTTAGATAATTTTATTGTTGCAAAGGAGAGTAGTTACAAAAAAAAAAATTCTGTTAATTTTGTTAAATAATTTGTTTTTATAATGGAGTATTTGTAATTTTTAAAACTATAAGGAGTAATTTATATGTTAAGTAAATCTCAGTAATTTATTTGTAATTTACTTTTTTTTTTAGATAAATTACATTCAAATTCTTGAAGTTTTGACAAAATATTATATATATATATATATATATGTATTTAGGGATTTCTATTTTTTTTAAAACATTTTTAAACAAGTTTTCGTTTCTTTTTAATGAACTTTTTTTATATTATATTTTTATTTTATTTTTTTACATTTTAGATACATCAAGATTAGATGTATCTAAAAAACAAAAAAATAAAATTGACTAAAATGTAGAAGAAAAAACATTTACTAAATACAAATGAAAATTCAAACAAAAACATACATAGTTTTTTTCCTTTTGATTTTCGTTTATTTTTGGTCAACTATTTTTATAAAAATCTAATTATAAAAACACACATACTTTTTATATGCATCTAGATTAGATCCATCTAAAAATATAAAAAAATTAATTAAAATATGAAGGAAAAAAATTCCTAAATACAAATGAAAACTTATTTAAAAACAGTTTTTGAAAAATTAAACCAAATAGAGCCTAATTTTTTTGACATTTGTTGTAAAAAAAAATTTGATTTGTGTCCAAAAATGAATTCTTTTCAATTACTAGTTGCAATATATTTTCCCCAAATATCTATTGAATTTTTTTTACTAAAAACTAATTATTTTGCTTTTTTTTGTATTTAACTTTTTGAACATTTTTTAAAAAATTATAATTTTAAGTGGAAGAGTTATTTGAAATTTTTTATAAAAAAAAAAGTTCATTAAAAATAAAATGAGAAATTACTAAAAAATAATTATCAAATCAATTCCAAGACAGCTTTTTTAGAGCTTATGTTATCGCAATGTTGTTTTGACAATGCGTAGGGACTTGTCTTTCTTTGGTATCTAATCTCATCTCCTTGGATTAAGAATAACACTTCTACTTGATTCTAATTTGATTGGGATTATTTGTATTAAGTCATTTTCAAAATCCTACCGAGGATGTGATTTGATGAAAGGGTCAACTGTATTCGATCAACGTAATTTTTTACAAGTATATTTTATTCGATATTTTTTAAAATGTGAACAGTTCTGATTATCGAATTGGGTCCTAAAATAAGCCCAATAAAATATGCAACAGTTGTTATTGTGCATCGGCGCAACAACAACCCCAATCTCCATTTAATCCTACCTCATCCCTTATTTGTGAATCAAACAATGTATAAGATACTAATACACATTTATACCCTCATATAAAATAAGTGGCTAAATGTTTTTTTTCCAAGAGATGAATAAATATATATATATATAGAAATCAATAAAAAGTTACAAAATTATATGCCTATCTCTATCAAATTAGATTGATGTAAACCCACAGTCGAACCAACCAGCTGAACATGCGAGAAAAGGTTTGTAGATGTGGTGGAATTCCTTCAAGTTTAACATATGTATACTCATATATATTAATTTAATTTAATAGTATCATATAAAAAAATTATATGATTATTTGGCTGGACAATAAACCGTCGCTAATTGTTTTGATTGTTGTTTGTTGCACATTTTTTTTTTGGTGATGGTTCTATTACGTCTTTGAAGTTTTTGAGTTTTGCACATTTTTTGAAAGGGTGATTCTATTTACACACCACTAATTCTTTCAGTATATATCTGTAATAACCCTCACCACTGCTTACCGATAAACCTTGATGACTGATAACTGAAATGATTATGACTGATAACTGAACTGATTATGACTGATAACTGAACTGATTATGACTGATAATTGAACTGATTAAAGTACTGAACTGACTGACTGATTTTTTGGTGATGGTTCTATTACGTCGTTGAAGTTTTTGAGTTTTGCACATTTTTTGAAAGGGTGATTTTATTTACACACCACTAATTCTCTCAGTATATATCATTAACAGATTAAATTTATATTGAATGCTACTATTAGCACCCTATAAATTATTTTGGACCTTTCAATTTTTAACTTTTTTTTATTACAATAAACATCTCAAATAAAATTACTATAAAAAACATCATTAAATTTTAGGGTAAATTATCAATAGGTCCTAATAGTTGGGCTTAATTCCCATCAAGTCCTATTAAAAATAAGTCTTGGTAAAATTGTCAGTAAAAATAATTTTTTTATGACAATTTTTCATATATGTCACTAAAAATTGATAATTAATTTTGTCATGATTTTTATAAATTATCGCTAAAACTTACAATTAATGACTTTTTTTATGACAAATTTTTCTCATAGAACCTATTAGACAATAAATCCACTTATTAGGACCTACACATAAGTACCCCTTAATTTTGGGACATCACATCTCACAATTAAACTTACACACCCACTACATCATGAATTAGGTTTTATGAGAGCACCCACCTCCATCACCACCCATCCATCTTCCCCAAATCCCATCTTCAAAACGTACCCACCCTCAAAATATTGAAAACCCTTTGACGGCAATATTCCGGCGGTAACAGTGGCAACCATTTGACTACCTACACTTCTCCGATAATGACAATAAGTGAAAGTTTTTCTGGTGACCACAACTCTATAACATAAGAAGAGTACAAAAATAAAAATTTAAAGGAGGTTCATAGCTTTGATGTTGTTTTTAACTCAGAGGAGATTGGCCTTGTATGGCAAAAATAATAAAATATGTTCGTCATTTTTTCGAAACTAAACTCCTAAACATATAATCGAAATTCGAGAACACAGGGTCGAACATTGTTTATTTGTTCGAGAAGGCATTTCCAAACCAATACGTAATGTTCGGGAATGCAGGTCCGAACATGAAAATTTCTAAACACATTGAACAATCAAAATTGTTAACGCTTGCAAAAGTTTTCATTTTTTCAAGTTCGGGAATATAGGCCCGAACTTTACTTATTTGTTCAGGAAGGCATTCCCGAACAAATCCGAACAAATAAGTAATGTTCAGAAATGTAGGTCCGAACATGAAAATTTCTTAACACATTAAACGGTCAAAATTGTTAACTCTTGCAGAAGTTTTCATTTTTTCCAAGTTTGGAAATACATGCCCGAACATGAAATTTTCTTAACACATTGAATGGTTAAAATTTTTAACACTTGCAGAAGTTATTGGAAGTAGTCCAAATCCATTATCAGGTTGAAAAGTTATTCCTTCATTATGTAGCTTTGATAATATTGCTATGTAATTCTCTGCTGAACTCACAATTTTATATTGGCGATGTTTGGGAACCGTGGCTACAGGCTATTTTAACCTCAAATATAAAAAAAGCCTTTTAGGCGCATTAACCCATTGATTTTAAAAATTAAATAAAAAAAACAGTGGTTGTCAACCTACACTGTCACCAATACAGTGTAGGATGAGGCTACCACTGTCATCCCCACAAGCAGTTAAATGACCATTTTGTCCCTGTAGATCAATTTTGGAAAAAATAAGGTTAAGGGCAAATTTGTCATTTCAACCTCAAACATCATTTCAAACGGGAGCTTCTATTTACACACACCAAATCCCCTCTTTGCACATCCTTCTCTCTACGCACGCCAAAAAAATTAATTCCTAATTCTTTTACTCACTGCACACACATTTGATTCCACATCTACCCTCACACACACACACACACACACACACACACACACACACACACACACACACACACCCAGACCCTCAAACCCAGCTCTTCCAACGGTGCAGAACCATTGAAGCTGCATCTCTCACATTGCTCTCCCAACGGTGCAGAACCATTGAAGCTGCATCTCTCACATTGCTCTCCCAACGGTGCAAATACACCCATTGAAGCTGCGTTGCATCTCTCACATTGTTCTTCCAACGGTGCAAATAGCTCCCTGCTTCACACAGTTGGGGTAACTTTTTTCACCAATCTTTAATTTTTTTCATTTGCCAAATAGCTCCCAACGGCTAGCATACCCCATGTTCTGTCGAAATTAATGATTATTTTTTCATTTGTAATGTAGAGTTTTGTATTAAACCATTTTCAAAACGAACAAGTCGTTCGGAACTGGTTTTCCGAAAGATAGCAATTTGTTCGGATGTAGAAATCCGAAAATAATCATTAATTTCAACTGTAGATTTCCGAAATTTTTTCATTGTTTCGATAGTCAACTTTCGAAAATTTTGAATTTGGACAACACTCAACTTCCGAAATTAAGTTTGTGTTTCGGTTTTCAACTTCCGAACAGAATATGTAGTTTCGGTTGTGAACTTCCGAACAGGTACAGGTTTTTTTTTTTTTTTCTTTCCCCCCCTTCTTTTGTATATTCTTGTTTGAAGGGAGCTTCTATTTCCACATCCCCATTTTTTGCGGTCTTTACACACACTTAATAAAAATTATTTTTATTATAATTTTATTTTCAAGTGAAAGTACTATTATAGACATTAAATAAACATATTCGGAAGTTGAATGTCAAAAAAATAAAAAATAAAAATCCTAAACTCTACTTCCGAACAAGTTGTTTATTTTCAAAATGCTACTTCTGAACCAAGTGAAAAAGATGTGTAAAGAGGGGAATGAGTGTGTACAAATAAAAGCTCCCTTGTTTCAATTGTATAGTCATTAAACATATTATTTTTTGCAGATAATATGGATTCTGAATGTCAACAACGTGTCCCACCTACTGCTTCAAATAGACGAGGTCGTGAATTGGATTTAGACCATGAACGGGGACGAGGGCGTGGGCGAGGATGAGGTCAAGGTCGTGGTCGAGGTCGTGATCCAGTTTCGGTAGAATATGATATCCCCAGTGCCAGTCAAAGTCGGAGCCAAAGCTAAAGACGAGTTCAAGGTTATGATATGCCTGACATTGCTGTGGAGAATGCCTCTTTACCTGATTCTCTTCCTGTCCAGGAAGAGGACCTTACTCATGCTTTTCCAGGTAGACCGACTAATCCATCAATTCTGCGGAGTTTCAATAGTCATGTCGCTGCAGCTGTTTGGCACGGGGAGGTAAACATTCCTGAGTAAAAGTGAAATTCATTTGTATATGAAGTTTTTTTTTTTTTTTTTTTTTTTTTTTTTTTTTTTTTTTTTCTGTGTGTGTTGTATGGTAGTTTCTAATGAGATATTATTTGTGTTATAGGAACAAGGGCCCTAAAGTGTCATAATCACTTTTCGAAGATCCTTGCATGGCCATGGTGGTCAGTAGACAACAACAACAGATTCAAAGCCATTATTAAGCAATCTGGGCTGTCAAAGTTAGCTTGATGCACTTATCGATTCGTCAACAAGCTTCTAATCTCCAGTTTTGTTGAGAGATGGCAACCTGAGACGAACACATTTCACATGACAGTTGGTGAGATGACCTTGACCCTGGATGATTTGGCACTATTCTTGGCCTTCCTATTATAGGCAAATCAGTCAGCGTACCAGATGTGACAGATCATCATGGAGTTACACTATTGGTTTATGGCTTGGGGATTACTGAACGTGCAACACATGAAGAGGTTTCTACTGCTGGTGGCAATTCAGTCAGGCTTGAGTGGTTGCGAAGTCAGTTTGCTGGTGTCACAGATTCAGACCCCGAGGAGGCTATACAGTGCACTGCTAGAGCTTATTTGTTGTTTCTGTTGGGATGTACACTCTTCAGTGACAAGAGTGGCGGCAGGGTTCCTGTTGTTTACCTTGGCTTATTGATGGATTTGGGATCCATTCATACTTACGCCTGGAGTGCTGCTGCATTAGCATTTTTATACAGACAGTTGGGGTATGCTAGCCGGTCCGGGGTTAAGCAGATGGGTGGTTATATGACTCTTTTAGAGGCGTGGATTTATGAGCACTTCCAAGCATTCCGACCTCACCAGAACATGGGCTACAATGAAGACACGCCATACGTGTACCATTGGGCATCTAGAAGAGAGACGGGTTCCTCCATTGATCATTTGAAATCTTTTCGAGCCGAGCTTGACAGTTTGGTAGCTACTGATGTAAGTTTACTCGTCCTGAGATAATTTTAACACTTTCCATTCATCTTACCCTTTATATACTTTAATTAAAAAACACTTTACATTTACAGGTTATTTGAGATCCATACCACAGCTGCAGAGACCGACATCCATGTAACCCGGTTACGTTTTACCATGGATGCTTAAAGTGCTTAGACGTTATCGAACCCTATCATCCAGATAGAGTTTTGAGGTAGTTTGGCAAGGTTCAAACCATCCCAGATGCACCTCTAGCTCCCAGTCGTGGTGCTCGAGGCAACATATCTGCACGATATACAGTCATGTATAGATACTTGGATAGGATCTGGGAGGCTTGGGATAACCACGTGTTATCTGAGCAATGGAAGAGCACACCAGTTCGTCACCTTTAGGAATGTGTACCGGGTTACATGGATTGGTATAAGAATATCACGCATCTATATGTTGAGCACACTGATGAACCGCGTGTCCATGACCATCAGGATTTCAGCCAACATGTCGATGTAATATAATATCCTCTTTTATGCATTTGTAACTTACTTTTTATTTTCTGATATGTTCCCTAAAATGTGATATTCTTTTCAAATGCAGCGTATTGCACATGCACTGCAGATTTCACATCCTATTATTGACGTTGGTTATAAGGAGGGAATTCGACATTCTCATCAACTTTACCAGGCTATCGAGAGTATGACACATGTCCTTCAAGGTCAGCACATTGACGAAGCTGGACCTAGTTATACTGGAGGTCACTTTCCATCTCCGATATTGACATACAGTTGTAGGCCTAGGCGTAGGTATATAGCTGATTCGTGACATGTTATTTGTTAGTCGATGAATTTTTTGTGGTGTTTGTTGTAAAATGATATTGTTGTAATGGTAACAGTGGTTAATATTTTCTTATTAGAATGGAATGGCAACAATGGTTGATACCATTGAAAATAACATTTTATTATTAGAATGGAATGGTATCGATGGTCGTTGATTTTGTAAATGATATTTTCTTATTGCAATGGAATGGTAATAATTCTTCAAACCTTTATTACAATAGAATGGTAACAATGGTCGATAACATTCAATCCATGTCACAGAACACATCAACATCAAAAACACATCCATTAATTTCTTCCATAATTCTAACATTGTCAAATGCATACATGTGTCATGCGACATCAACAACATCAAATGTCTCTCGAGTAGCTACATTATCATGAATAATGCCCTTGAAATGTTGAATGCGACGCACATATGCATCATCCCAGTTGACAGCGCAAGGGTGACGGTATTTTCGCCAACTAGTGGCTATAGGAGGAACTGGATGGCCTGGCTGCAACAAAACCTGCACCAAATATCAATTGAGTTAGTGGTCATACCTCATAACTTCTTCTACATGCACAAATTTATAAGTTTCTGTTATACTTGGATGAAATGATTTCCGTTGACAAACCCAATGGCAATCTCACGTCTATCAAGTTGAGGTACTGGCACTGTTCTAAGAGGTAAAAATGTGAGACATTGCTGTAATGACAAGTGGTATAACACAAGATTGTAGCATGATGCAACAAGATGCCCCATATTTGGCATAGTCATCCAATGTAAGTATCCAGGACTGTCTTCAAAGTATGACAATATGCTTGTCAATTCTTCAAACTTTTCATAGAACCCATAAAGTGTAATGTATTCATCTTTGTGTGTGTGCAGCTTACCCAACAGATCACGCCTAACCTGAGCCCAATCATCTTCTGTATGACCAATTGAAGCAGCTATAGCCCTGAAACCACAATTCCCATCTGCAGCTACATCCTTGACAAACTTAATGTATGGTTTCAACCCAGAAGGGAAAGCATCAACATATGCACCAGGTTTCACTGTTCTAGTAATGTATACCTTCCCTTTCGCATTCACCTTTTCCTTTCCCTTAACAGGTCGCTTCTTCTTGGTTTCCAGAGTAGAAGCTAATGTAGTGATTTGAGTGTCCCTAGGTGAGAAGGAATCATGTCCAGATTGCACCAACTCAAATGCACACGGGTCACGACGGGTAGAAACATTGATCTTCTTATGATCCCGAGGACGTATTTTGGGCTTCACCTTCAGCTCAACAAGAAAAGTGTTTCCCGGATATACAATCTCTTTCAACTTCTTCAAAAGCTCCAACCGCATGGTTCTATCACTTTCAGCAAACTTGTTCACAAACAACTCTACTTCTCCATGACAACTCACCTCCGTTTCCACTTCTTCCTTGCACATGGAGATATGAAGTTGCCTCCACTGTGAGTGTATGGTAGCAAGTGGTATAGGACGATCTTGTCTGATGTAGTCAGCAATCTCATGGGCACAAGGTAAACCATGAGTGTGGCGAAAGACGCATCTACAAGCTTCAACATCAATAGGAATGAAATTGGCTCTCTTACTCTGTACAAGCAAATACTCCAATGCAGAGATAGACACATTACCCCGTAGCTCCCTGAACTGAGAAAGTTTAAATTGATGTTGCACAACAATTAGACTTTTCTCAATGAAGCCTTGATATCAGTGTGTTGCAACTCAAGCAGACTGTGTATTTTCTCAAATGATGCCTGAAATGAGACTTGACATGAACCCAATTGTCTTTTAAGTTTTGTATGTGCACTCTCGGCCCTGTTCAATTCAATGTAAGTCAAATTAAAATCAAGTGCATGGCACTTATTAATAACATATTGAACAAAACTAATCTTACCGGTTCGTTGTAACATTGCCACAATGTGTACACGTGTCTGTCCATGCCGCCACAAATTTCTCCTTGTAAGGAACCAACCAAGTATCCATGACGTATTTGATTGCATCAGGATAACTACTGAATTCCTTAAGTAATGATTTAAGACGCTCATCGTATTGAATTTCAGAAGATGAATACACTAAAGAGTTCCACTCATGGTTGAACTTCTCCCATTTCTGCCGTGTCTCAAACATTTTCTTGCATTTGATCAATACATTCTTACTGATATGCCAACGACATAATAAATGTCTGCCACTCAGGAATATCTTCTGTATGGCATTCATCAAGGCTAGCTCTCTGTTAGTAACAATAATTGTTGGCACAACAAAACCATCCTTGACATCACGCAATGTAGCTAACACCCACACATAGTTATCAACCCTCTCATACTGTAAGTATGCGAAAGCTACAGAGAAAGTCATTTCAGTTGATGTCACTCCCACAATTTTAAGAAGAAGAAGACGATATCTGTTGGTTTTATATGTGCAATCCATAATTAATATACATGGGAAAGACCGAAATAAGTCCAAACTGGTAGGATGTGCCCAAAACAAGTCTGTCACAGTCATCGTGAACTCTTCAGACCAATGGCGCTCAATGTAATTATACTTGGCCAATTCACCCAATAAGTGTTGTATCTGTGATCTTTCAGTTCTCTGTACCACCCTGTTTCGATGGCGTACATTGTAAATGGTTTTAAGTGTGCTTACATTGAAGGCATCTCACTGTTTCAAGGTTACTAGAATTTCTTTTGGCCGAACCATGCTCTTTGACATATCCATTAACAATGCTTTCTCATCCTTGGATAGCCTCCCCGCATATGAATGTCCCTCGAGGTGCTCCGCAGGTGGATGATTATGCAATCCGCATACTACAGTCAATGTCCATTCATCATATGTGGTAAACCTGTGAGCCCTCATATCAAAAGGACAACCACACTTCTTCGTACCGGTTATTCTTGATGTATTGTTGCCATCATGTTTTAACTTCTTTGTTGCTCTATATTGGCCACTCCTCTCACAAGCAAGATACATCCTCAATAGGTCACGCCTAACCTGAGCCCAATCATCTTCTGTATGACCAATTGAAGCAGCTATAGCCCTGAAACCACAATTCCCATCTGCAGCTACATCCTTGACAAACTTAATGTATGGTTTCAACCCAGAAGGGAAAACATCAACATATGCACCAGGTTTCACTGTTCTAGTAATGTATGCCTTCCCTTTCGGGTTCACCTTCTCCTTTCCCTTAACAGGTCGCTTCTTCTTGGTTTGCAGAGTAGAAGCTAATGTAGTG